>JACDNR010000178.1:0-46479 GCA_013421045.1 Propylea japonica | reverse complement strand
TTTATGGATTGGCAGTAATACCGAACTCTAGCATTCACATTGGTAGAGTAAATGGTAGAGTTCAATGGCCTACTTTTATAAGAAGATACCATACTCAGCCCATTTCAGTAGAGTAGAGTTGCTAGTAATTAAAAGGAAAGTTCGAACAGAAAATCAGCCGAATCACAATAGGGAGACCTAGGAAGAAGCACGTTCCTCTAGAAATGGGTCAAGTGTCGATTCACATTGGTATAGTCAACTAGTAAACCAGTAGAGTAGAGCAAAACGTAGACATGTAGATGTAATTGTTATTGTGATTGATAGACCTGGGTCGATAAATTTTTGAAACAAAAAAAAATTGCAATACGATAAAACCATTAAAAAAGGAGGGGAATATGATCAAAATGAGAAGGAAAATGAATTACGGTCGATCTGAGTTCGGGAAGTGGAAGGGGTGAGTTTTTAAGGGTGAAAAATGGTTTCCTTGATTTCCGGCAAAACTACAAGTCCTATGGAAAAAGTTAATGGCAAAGTTGTAGGTTAATGAAAGATCTACAACTTTTGTATTTGTAATTTTTTCACATAACCTCAAAATTTAGGTGAAAAATTCAAAAAACCAAGTTTTTGGTTTTTTATTTATATCTTTATCAAAAAAAAATTTTTTCACGAAATTTTGTGAAAACTTACCTTATTATGTCCCAAATACACTGTAATTATTTGATTTAAAATATTCATGTTTTCTTCTTATTTTAACTTAATATCAAAAAAGCACCCCAATTTTCAATCGAAAATTCTGACGTCAAAATATCAGCTTTTTTCAAGAAGTTTGGGGGCTTTTTGTTCGTTGAAATATCTACTCTCTGGTGGTGTGAAAAAATATACTATAAGGAGTGTTCGCAGAAAATGCAAAAAATTGAAAAAACACAAATTCGAAAATTTTTTTTAATCACTATTTACAATTTCATCAAAAAAATGTAATTGCTGCATTTTTTTAGGATAAAGAGTTTATTTATTTAATTCGAATTACATTCATGTCATAGAAAATCTTATACAATATAAATATACAGGTAAATCGTACTATTGAATTTAGATACTTAATTCGGATTACGCATTTTATTTTTTTTTCAAAAACGTTAATCTTGTTATTCATAAATACCATATCTGAAATTCTAATCAGTTATTTATTAGTTTTTGTCTCTTCGAAGGCATTTCTTCATCGTCAGATTCGAAAAACCTTTCCAACTCTAGTTGATCGTCGAAATCTTCAAGACCTCATTTTCGTCTCCAATGTTATTTCAGTCTGCATTGTTTCTTCTTCCAACAATTTCATCTGAATCATTACTTCCTCATAGATTTTTTCTTCTATATTGGACCAATTTTCAGAACCATGACAATTAGTGCATTTTAAACCATTTTTTCGGCAGCCGCATTTTAAACTGGTACATCCAGTTTCACAGCTGCAGCAAATAGTTTTGAGCAATACTTCTGGAATTAGATCCTTTTCTTTAAATTTGGGCATAATGCCGCGCTGATGTTGCTTCCAGCCCCAATCTGTTGCTGTCAAATCGTTACCCAACCAAGTTTGAAGTTGATAATATACTCTGTAACAATGTTGTTCCGCTACTCCTTTTGTGGGTGGGAGGTTTGCCAAAGGAAAGGATGAGTTAATTTTTGCCAATTGATATTAACGTTTTTGAAAAAAAAAATAAAATGCGTAATCCGAATTAAGTATCTAAATTCAATAGTACGATTTACCTGTATATTTATATTGTATAAGATTTTCTATGACATGAATGTAATTCGAATTGAATAAATAAACTCTTTATCCTAAAAAAATGCAGCAATCACATTTTTTGATGAAATTGTACATAGTGATTAAAAAAAATTTTCGAATTTGAGTTTTTTCAATTTTTTGCATTTTCTGAGAACACTCCTTATAGTAATGTATATTTTTTCACACGTCAGAATTTTCGATTGAAAATTGGGGTGCTTTTTGATATAAAGTTAAAATGAGACGAAAAAACATAATATTTTAAATCAAATAAATTACAGCGTATTTGGGACATAATAGGTAAGTTTCACAAAATTTCGAAAAAAATTTTTTTTTAAGAAGATATAAATAATAAACAAAACATGGTTTTTTTTTTTTTTGAATTTTCACCTAAATTTTGAGGTTATGTGAAAAAATTGCAAATACAAAAGGTGTAGATCTTTTCATTACCTACAACTTTGCCATTTAATTTTTTTCCATAGGACTTGTAGTTTTGCCGGAAATCAAGGAAAAACATTTTCACCCTTAAAACTCACCCCTCCCACTTCCGAACTCAGATCGACCGTAATTATTTTTCCTTTCATTTGATCATATTCCCCCTCTCATCCTACTGCAATTTTTTTTCATTTTTTACCATTTTTGAAGGTTTCGGCCCTGGTCTATGATTCCAAGAATAATTTGAATTTTCATTATACTCCGTAATATTTGTAATGAATAGTTTACAATAACTTTAAAATTACTGGGGTATATGCATATAAATACTTTCATCAAATATTTTTGGATCATTCGTCATAAATTTGCCAACATCGTCCATGCAAAACAAGAAAGTTCTGTGATTATATTTTCTTTATTTGCAGCTAAAGAAGTTCCTCAAACTTGGTTTCAAAACAGCCTATGTGTCGGAAGTGGGTTTACACGAAAGTTTATATGAATGTCCTACTATACTTTGGATCTATTCAGAACGGTTAGAACTGCTTACCTTCAAAAACCTTAATGACAGTTTCAAATCGGTAGAGTAAATGGTAGAGTTTGGTGGTAGAGGACTCAATATTCGACTAATAGCATAATATAAACAGAATCAACAGATTGACTAATGACATTGGAGTACTGAAGATATTGCACAGAAGAGTAGAGTGGATAGCACGCATGTGAAACAGTATACTCTGCTATAAAATTTTCACATCCATAGTTTTAATCTACCCCACTGGTTTAATGGTTGACTATACTAATGTGAACAGATACCTACTCAATCAGTTCAAGTAGAGTATATTGCGTCCTCGTATTTTCCCTTGTTTAATTTGACCAATTTTCAGTTCGAACTATCCTTGTGAATCAAAGTAACTGTTTGCTTTATTGAAATTGGTAGCATCTGTTTTACAGAGATTCGCTACTCTACTAATTTCGGAGGAGCAACTGTATTCACGTTGCTAGTAATTTGAAAAGGCCGAATTAAACAATGGAGAATACGAAGACAGCCGTTCCTCTACTAAAAATGGTCAAGGATCTGTTAACATTGGTAAAATTAACCAGTAAACCAGTGGAGGAAAATAAAATTGTTGGGATGGATTAGTGAAATGGAATGTTACCTCAGACCAATAAAATATCATAGGTAAGCCCTGTCATATGTGAACAGAGGCAAAAATGAGGACGAGATCTCTAATGTTTATATTACCCTCTGCTGTTTATGGGTCGATTACATTGAGATACATTACAAGCTGTTTCTGAGCGAATTTAGTAGCTGATTGTAAATTCGATAAGTATAATCGTTTTCACAAGCCAACAATCTGATTTTAAGAAAGCTGCGACTAAAGTTGAAAGCTGGGCTACTTTACACGCTAAATCGCTATAGTTTTGGCTTATTGGCATGTAAACAAGCAGGTGTAATCACAGTTGCTACTTAACAATATGATATCTATTAGGTGATTCCTGGTTCCTGAGTTTGAAATTTTGTAGAAGTATTTGACATTTATGTAAGATCTTTGACAACAATACAAACATAAACCTTACCTGGATCGCTAGATTGTTGGCTACTCAGCAAGTTTTGTGTGTAATCATCACAATCTCACAAGCTAATTCACTCGCTTCTTAATTCGCTCAGTAGCAGCTTGTAAAGTATCTCAATGTAATCGACCCATTATAAACATTAACCTAACTTTAGTTATTCTTATCATTTTCAAGCTATTTGCGCCGGTTTTCTTGATTCTACATTTCAATGTTCCTTGTAGAGTGATATTGAAGTTCATTTACTCCAGAAAAATGCCGAAATACTGTTATATTTGCAAGACATGCGAAAAACATGATTGTTTACAAAAAGCGACATTCCAGAGTTGAGTACAAAAGCGTGGGTTGATTATGAGTAGTAGGATAAAAATTTAATCGTTTCTCTTATTTTGTGAGTGACTTGATATACTTCTGCTCATAACCATAAAGTGGATGCGATTAATCTCTTTCAAATATTTCCCTTGATCTTTAATTACATAGATATTATATTTATCTCGTTTCAGTACCCCTGAAAGAATGTACAACTCTGCCTTTGAACTGTCAAATTTCAAAACAAAATAAATATTTGCCTTGTATATATTGTCCTCGAATTCAATCGACTGATATTGTGTTCGGGACCTATCCATGTTTCTTTAATGAACTGAGACTATTCCACACTTGCTATCCACTCTACTCTACCCTGCACTATTCCAAGTACTCTACAATATGTTCACATATAATGTAAGAAGGGAAATGGTACGTACTCTGCCACCCAACTCTTCCATTCCCTTTACCAATCCAAATCGGGTTTAAGTGCTCGCATTCCGTTAGATGTTCATAATACAGAACCAAATTCCATCTATTCTCATACCAAAATAAAAGCAATTGCCTTACCTCCTTTGCCGAGTCCTGGAGATTCGACGGGAACATCGCAACTGCCTCCTGTGTAACCTTCAGGGCATGAACACTTGACTGCCGCAGCTCCTACGTGCCTGGAACAAAACGGGTCTTCAACAGGAGGAATTTAAATAACTGTCTATTTCGTGGAAAGGCATAAAATCGAGGAACAAATTGAGTCAACAGTCATGTCGGTGAATTGGACGCCGTAACTGTCCGACAGATGGGAGAGGGGTGGAAGAATATAATTTGAAGTTTAAATGGTGGAAGACTGGATGCTCGAAGGAAGTAGTTAATGGTATTTAATTGATGATTTAATTTAAATTCTTCGGAAAAGATGTAACAATTTTTTTTGCTATAAGGTTCTCGTTGTTTGTCGATAGATGCCCCAGGAGCTGATCAATTTTTGCATATTGAGCAAAATACAACTCTATGCCACCCTAGCGGCGTTACGTAGAACTATCCCGAAACGAGTATTCCAAAACGCGGGACGTGATATGACACTCGATTGTTTGTGCCTAAGAAATGAGAATGCCTTGAGAAATGAGATTTGTATTCTGTGTTCATTATAATATTTGTCTAGTTAGTTTGTTCTTAACTGATTAAAAGATGACTAAAAAAATGGAAGCAAGCCCTGAGCAGGAGCTTCTGAGCGCTCGTTCTCTGGTGGAGCAATAGGACTATCATCTCAAAATTCTGTATATGACTTGAAATTGTTACTTTATATATAAACAATCAAAAAAATTCAATTCTATGGTCACACTTGAAAATTAAAATAATTAAATTTTATGGTTTGATGATGCGATCCTCTTGAAATTTGGCATGAACATTCAGTTATATCATCTTTATACCAGTAATTTCACTCAATTCAGATATCTTGTTATGAAAATATAATTTTTTTTTTCAATATTCAAATTGAATTTTCTATAGTTCGGATGATGCGATGATCTTCAAATTTTGCACAAACATTCAATATATAAATCTCAATTCCAAAAATAAATTTCATTTGATTCGGATATCTTGTTATGGAAATATAAAGAGTCTTTCCTTTAATATTCCAATTGAAATTTCTATGGTTCTGATGATGCTATCCTCTTGAAATTTTGCATGAACATTCAGTATATCAGTCTCAACTTACAAAATGAATTTCATTTGAATCGGAAAGTTGGTTATGGAAATAAAAAAATTCTTCTTTTCAATATACCAATTGAATTTTCTATGGTTCTGTTAATACTAAGGCCACAAATTTTGCGAGAGGCTCACTATGAGCATCTGGCAAGTTGCTGCACAATTCATTCGTTTGCCCTCGTTTTGTGTGAAATATTGAGGAACAAAAATTTTGAATGGCCACTTTTTATGGAACACCCTGTACGATTTTTCTGGTTTTCGTTAACGACTTAACCGACTATTTGGGAGCTGAACACACCCTGAAAATTTCAAGTCTAGGACAATCCGTTCGAGAGTTATTGTGCTCACGGCGGACGGCCGGCCGCCCTACAGAATTTGATTTGACCTCATATTTTCCATCAGGGAGTCGAACCCTATCGTTTGAGACCATTGTCGGCTCAAAATTCGAAAATTACAGACATTTGGGCAAAACGATATAGCACTCGTCTAAGTAGAACGAGCGCTCAAAAATACAGTGAAAAACACAAATTGTTGCTGTGTTTATGGAGGAAGCTCTAAAGAGTTCTTTCACAGGTCACTATTTTATAGGATTGTGGTTATGAAAAAATATATTTATTAGTTGATCACCAATTTGCACTAGAGGAAGCATTTCAGACGTATAGTGCAGTCAAAATCAAGAAAACAAAGAGAATTAGCCAGTTCAGGATTCATATTTGGACTTGAAGGAAGTAATATAGTACATTAATGGATTATTTCCAATTCACTCGTTAAAGAAAACAGATGAAGATTACTCGTTAATTGACAAAATTGTTGGGATAAGTTTTTATGAATATATGCCCTGAAATCATATCACTTGGCTAAAACTTATCTGGATGTTCTTTCAAGTTGCAGTATATCTTTGGTTTTTTTATATGAGACAAGTAGAAGGTAACTGCTATATTCACTATTTTATAAAAAGCCAACATACTTATTTTAACTCTGTATTGTAAAATTAATTATCATTTCTTATTAGATAATTAAGTTTTTTGTTTATACCAGGGAATTAAATTTGTTGGTTTGGATTGAATGATAAATGCTTCACTTACGACAAAATATTAATGAATTTTTCTGATTGTAATTCAAAAAATAGTTTTTGATGTTGTGAATAATTAAAATTAAATTAAGTTGTTTATTTTCATAAAGTCTTTCATTTCTGTAATAAAATCATCATGGAATTCAACGGCTTTCATTTCAATAACAAATACAGTCATTTTTTCTTTCTATATATTGAAGAATAAATACCTATTATAAATATAATTTGATTCACTGCAGCAGGATTCCTTGTTTCTACTAAATAACTAATCATATCAGGATACATTTTATCTTTGGAATGAGCCAAGTTAGATGGTTAAATATCTTCCTTCTACAGTTGACAAGGGTGAATGCCCAAAACTGATATTTTTCTACATGTCGTCCTCGATGTATATGATATGAACTTAATATCATTTCATAGGTTCATTTTCACGATTGTTCAGTCAAAAGACTAAATAAATCAACTGAAACACTTGAGAAACACCAGAATCTCTCTTGTTTTGCTTTGACGTGCACGTTTCGGGAACAGCTGATTCGGCGATTGCAGTGCCGCCATCGGTAATTATTTATCCCAATACAAAACAACTCAAAACAAACTTTGAAAAAATTATTCAATACATATAACATTTTGTTTCGGTCTTCTTTTGGATTTATGATTGTGCCAACGGTACAAAATGGAACTTCAACATGAGGAATTAACATAAAACTCTATTTCGTGCAAAGACATAAAATCGAAGAACAAATTGAGTCAACAGTCATGTTGATGAATTGGCCGTCCTAAATGTCTGACAGCTGGGAGAGGGGGTGGAGAAATATTAATTTGGAGTTCAATTATTTAATTTAAATTCCTCGCATAAAATATAACCCATCTTCTTGCTATCAGGTTTTCGTTATTTGTCTATACTTAGATGCCTTCAGGAGTATGTGCTGATCGATTTTGACGTATCTAAAACCAAAGATTAAGAAGAGAAAGATAGAAAACGAAGCGACTACGACGATATATTTGTCAGGATTAAGGAGAGCGTCCACCTATCGGCAGCGAACGAAGCGGACGGGGGGCGGACGGGGCGGACGAAGCGGATTTTTAGAATTCTTTGTATAGAAACTAATGGAAGCGCGTCCACCTACCCGCTCCGAACGAATCGGATTCTATACAAAGAAGAATTATAAAATCCGCTTCGTTCGCTGCCGATAGGTGGACGCTCTCCTTTAAGTACTGAAACTCAGAAGAATGGGTGAAATAAAAGGTTGTAGAGGCCAATTCGAGCAAAACAGGGACACCTGAGAACAATGCAACCAATGCACGTGGGTAACCTCTTCGTGGCTTCATTTTCGTTGCGTTTCGTATTGTGTTTGTATTTATCTATTTTGTGTGTGTATCTGTTGAAATTCGAATTGGTTTACGGAGCATATTGTGTGGTGATGAACTGCAAAATAATAAAAAGGTCCATCCTGAACCCGGGAAAATGGAAATGTAGGTATTGAAACTTGTATCATGTATCTCTCTTTCTCGTTGCTTTTTAATTTCAGTGCTCTCGAATGGATATAGTTTTCTGGCCGATGAGATATTGATCTCAGCAGCTGTTATATAATGTGCAGTGAGCATTTTTCTATAGATCAAAATGAAAACAAATGAAAAAGCACTATCCTGTTGAAATTTACATTGTTTTCAATTCCATCTTCAATTTGTGGTTAATTCCAATTGTTTTGATAATTCGGTAACTGATATGTAAGAAAATTATTGTTTTGTATTCAATTTCATCATTATATTTTTTGTGAGTAATGATTTCTAATAAAACTATAGCAATACAATATCACATTTCATTGATATCAATTCACTTTAAACAATGTTGATATGAAAAATAGCATCTTGAACACGAAGCAAAGCACTAGCTTCGTTTTATCGATCAGGATGTTTTTTCTGGACGCGACGTTTAAATTTGACGTAATACTTAGTAATAATTTAATTCGAATTTGGCGGCCATCATAACAATTTTCTTTATTGAAAAATTCATCCTTTTCAGCGCCATCTATGTGCCAGAATTAATCAACTAACAAAAAATCGTGGTCGGATTTTAGTACTACTTTTGTAGGGGCGTTCCGTATCTTTCTGTCTTTAACCTTTGTTTAAAACGTCATAAACCAAAAAAGATCTGATTCAATACAGATGACTATCTGCTTCGGCCTCCTATTCTTTTTGATTTATGAATGTGGCAAACGAAATAAACGGGACTTCAACAAGTGGAATTTAAATAACTGTCTATTTCGTGGAAGAGGCATAAAATCGAGAAACAAATTGAGTCTTCAGTCATGTCGGTGAATTGAACGCCCTAACAGTCCGACAGATGGGGGTGGAAGAAAATTAATTTGGAGAAGATGGGATTCTCGAAGAAAGCATTTAGAGGTATTCAATTTGTGAATTAATTTGAATTTCTTCGCATAAAATGTTACACATTCTTCTTTTGCTATTATGTTTCTACTGTTGGTCCATTGGTGACGATGAGAGAGGTGTTGGACGATTTAGACATTTCCAAAACATCATGAATCAAGTTCAGACAACTGATTCATTACGGTTGACATTTGTTCCGGCCTAATATTCTATTGGTTTCATTTAGGGGAAGTGTGCCCATGTTGGCACCCTTAACGAATTATTTACATATTTCATTGAAGGAATATTTTTCTATGTCATCGAAAGTACAGATTTACTGCTACTCGTATGTAGTATGCATTCTTATATATAGTTTCAATATAAATCCTTAAAAATTTGGTTTATAGCACTTTTTAAAATTTGGCTACAGGTGCCATCATAGGATCACGTATGTCCCTTGATGGCATATAACTTAAAATGAAATGATATTATTTATTTAAATGTTTTTTTGAAGAAAATAGCAGTCCTATTCCATGAAAATGAAAATATAAATGTAAAGAAACTAAATCTACATTCTTTGGCATCGTCAAAATATAAAAATATAATTTTTATACGCACAATCCACATACGAATATGATTTGCACTAGCACACTCGGCATGGCACCAGCTGGCGCATTTCTGGCAACGCAACCAATTCTCCCTTGGTCGAGACATGGACAACAGCTTATAACGATAAAGACAAGCGGCATCTGAATCATCGTCATAAGGTTTGTTCCAACTCAAGAATTGACCGTACAATGATCGTCAGGATTCTGCGCAATAGATAAAAATGTGTTCCAACTGAAAATGTATCGTTTGAGAACGGTTTCGTTTTTGTTCCATCCTGCTTTGGGACCGTGAGTGGAACGGTTTTGTGATCGTCATTTCGATCCCTGGTCTGGAGCAAGTACTGTTTGGACGGTTCTTGTACGGTCAAAGTTTAGACATGCGCATAAGATCGATACTAACAGTTTCGTGACCGTCAAATTACCGTACAAAAGTCAGCTGTTGGAACAAACCATAACTTTCTATTCATTTCTTCTCATTTTCCTCATTTTCTTCTACGAACTTAATCTGTCTTTTGACCTTTCAAGCTAGCTTCTCTCTCTTTCTTTGTCTTCTCTTCTCCTTCCAACTTCTTTTCTCTATGTCAGAGGTTGTATTGAGGATTCCAACTTTTCCTCGTCTTCTTTCTCTGTTCACTCTGCAACGGCAGTTGGCAGTGGTGAGAGTTCTTGTATGATTTTCAGTGATCTCGAGACTTCACTCGAAACCATTTTCATTATTTTCGGATACCTCTAATATTTATTGCGAAGTACCAGGCTTTGAAGGAATCGTCTCTTGATCTTGATTCTTTTTCCTATGATAGCTCCCTATGCTATCATAGGAACACTCTGGCTATGCCATCATAAGCATAAGTAACATATATTTTTCAACAAAGCGAAAAATGTACTAAAAAGACGAAAAAATCCAAAAACTTTCACACTAAAAAGCATTGTTATACAGTGATTAATGGAAAGTATAATCATTTTTTACACAGATTTTTGAATATCCAAATAAAATGAAAAAGAATGAAATAACTATCATACATCAACACTCACCGAAATGATTGAACTCTTATAAAAGTCACAAATTGCCACGTATTCAAGGTGTCCACGTATATCAAGTGAAAATGCCATTTGGCGTACAATTTCAGTAAATATAAGTTTGTTCAGTTGATGTTAACAGACTTCTTTGAAGTGTGCCATCATAAGCAGGATGCCATCATAGGCATACTTCCCCTATGTTCCTGATTTTGAGCCAAATAATCGCAACTTGAAGAAAAGTATTGATTTTCTTCTTTCGTCCAAAGTAAAGGGTAGTTGAAGCGCCTTGAAGCTCCAAAAAGTTGACGGAGATGCTGCTTCATGCTGGGATTGGTTTCGTCGCTTCACAAGCGGTGATTTCGATTTCGACGGCCGCTCGGGTAAAAAAACGTTGCGCGTTTTTTGTTGAAAATTCAGCAAAGGATTGAAAAATTATTGTAAATTCAATATATCTCAGTGGCGTAAAACTTTTTTAGTCACTTTTCAAGTAAATCTTCAATACACTGTATCTTGTGAATAATGCATTTCCGCACCTACTTTTATAAAACGTTTTTTCATCAAATGATCTGAGGAATCAGTCCTTTCCTTTTTTCGATGTTCCTCAGATACCCTGTATATATCGACCGTCATAGATCATTGTCACAGAGAGTATCAATATCCAGATCGGCATTGCTGAGCCGAATTTACCTTTTCTTGAAAATCTTTCGAAATACGGTTTTGGCCATATCAAGGACCAATATGCGAGTCGCTGTCTCAGTTCTGAATACATTGTGACATTTTTCGGATCTGTTATTTAGTTGATATTTCTATTTTGAACCAACCTTCTAAGGTGTTCAAGAAAACTGCTTCCTCTGAATTTATGGTGTTTGTCCATCACTCTCTGGACGAGTCTTATCATATCATGGGTATTTTTTCGATCTTTCAAGAGCTGTTGATTGTTTGCAACACCATATCATCCGGGAGAAACTCTATCAGATGGGATTTAGCGAGATATGTCTTGAGTGGATACGGAGCTACTTATCGTATCGTAACATATTTGTGAATCATAACAACTGTAAATCAAGAAAATGTTTGGTATCCCTCAGGGCCAGTTTTGCGTCCACTCCTGTTTTTATTATTCATCGATCGACCTGAAGATGATCTGTGAGTTCATTTAATGCGTAAAAGAAATTTCCTCATGATCAATTCAAATAGGACACAAGTAACTAAGTTTCAATATCGGAAAACTACACAATCACAAAACCGGTGCTGATAGTTGCAGAACAATTCTTGAGAACAGTTGAGTGTGTCAAATTCCTGGGATGTTGACAGGTTCTTGAGATGGGGGTTTTCCACATTGAAAAACTGTACAAAACACTGTGCAAATCGTACTATGCCATTCATCGTTTAGAGGGAACTCTCTTACTCTATGCTACTCCTTAGTTTACAGTCATATCACTTATAGAATAATTCTTTTGGGGTGGTTCGCCTGAGATAGATAGAGTGTTTATTGTGCAGAAGAGGATTATACGGATGACTTTTAATATTCGACCTAGAGGCTTCTGCAGAGAAACATTTCAACATTTCAAAATTCTCACTCTTCTATCCATTCATATTTTGAAATGCCTCCTATATAAACGTTCGATTTTGCATAATCTCATGAGGTGTTCCGATTTCCATAATTACAGTACAATACATTTCAATACGATCAGTGTCCCCATGCACTCCACCTCTAAATTCAAATAGTAGCCAACACTAGCGGGTTGCTATGTACAATCATTCACTTGATAGATTCAAGAATATGACATTGAAACAATTCAAAATGAATGTCTAAGAATTATTATACAACAAAATATATAACACAGCTGAATATATTTCAGATGTGCTTTCCTGAGAGATTGTAATATACTTAGGTACAATTAATTAATTAACTATATAATTAGTGTTTATTGACATATCTTATGTATCTTCGTGATATCTTAAAAAGACGAATAAGACATTATAATAATAATTATTATTAAGAAACTTATTAGACAAAGTTTAAATGAGAGTGACTTCGAAACCATTCAATCAATGTTGCTGTTGTACACGAGCAGGTGAACATGCGGTAATGTGGATGTATAAAATCTACCGAAGAAATCGGTATCTCGTTCCTTTCGAGAGTTACCAGTGATCAGAAATTGGACGGTTCACATCGTACAAACTAGTTTTTTGAAGATTATCTAAAAGTGCGTTCCTCGCGAAAATTTTCCTCGGTTTGAGCATCTTTTTTTCCTCCAATATACCAAATTCGAATTGATTGGATAATGTTGTTTCAGAAATATCGAAAAAATAATGAAATATACCAAATGTGAATAACTCCGAAATTACTGAACCGATTTTACCCGCTATAGAACATAGCAGCAGCATCCGGAACCTGAAACTCCCCTCAGAATTTCAGAACTTCCGCTTTATCTTCTCGACAGGGCAGAATCATTTTTGACCTCGGTTCTTCATCTTTGCGTTCAACCAAATCATTTAAGACCAATTTCAGCTGAAAATCCGAAAATTACAGAAACTTGGGTGAAACTATTGCTGTTCCTTTAGGAAAAAGTGAATCATGCTTAAGAAAAAGTCGGTGAACCCAGACGAAACATCGTATTTTGTTGTCACTGTCACCTCCATTTCCCTCAATACTTCCAACGTTATTTTTTTTCTCCGAATTTTCCTTATTTAATGAAATTCTGCCAAGAGCATATTGCATTATATGGATCAAACTGAACTATCAGATCTCGAAAGGAATGCACGGAAAAACCACCGAAGTTTTTTGCGCCTTACAATTCGGTTGCATTTTCCTTCATTGAGTGAAAAATTCGGAAAACGGATTCGGCTCATGGAAGAGTCCGATAACTATAATATAAAGGATTCGGAACGCTCATAGCTGAGACGGGCTCTAAAAATGCCAACATTAGCGATCGACTAGAGAAAAGAAATGCACTGGAGCATTCTTGGTAATGGCGTAATTATTTCAGACATGCTTTTTGAACTGGATAATACAAATTGATACCGAGAAATGGAATGAACGACTCTCAGGAAAACTTTTTCTGGGAATAGAGGATTTATTAATGCAGCGGGTCATATTTTCTTCAACTTTGTCTTTGAAATGAAGTGCATAAATGAGTAGTAAGCTTTATTAAAGTTGTAGACGTGAACTTCTTGATGCTGAAACATTCATTGAAATATCGATTGAAATATATTCTGGGAGGATTCTGCATTTCTTAAAAACATTATATTTTTTCACTCCCAGTCTCTGAAACAGCAATAATTAATGAAGGTGTCTGATATAGCTACCGAAACCTGACAAATAAGTGCAAAGATTCTCGCAGGAGCACTTCACCTTAGTCAAAATTTTTTAAATTATTTCTGTTTCAGAGACTGGGAGTGAAAACCTATAAAGTTTCTAAGAAATTCATTGAAATATTATTTCAGCTAATTCAATTACTTTTGCTTCTTCTGTTCAACGTTTTGGTCAGCATTCGCCACACAGAAAACTGTTCAAACTTTCCAATTTCAGAAAATCAACTTCCGTCAATCCTTGAAAATCTTCTTCGACAGTTTTCAGAACACAATCGAATAAATCACTTGTCAAACAATCCAGTTTTCAGCTGGATCTCATTATTGAAGTTCAGATTGTTTTGAGATCAACAGACGGTTGACTGATAAGCCATAATAACTCTCAGACCCTGATACTGCTTCTCGCATTGTCAGCAATAATTCTCGAAATACTTCTGCTGCAGTATCGAAGGCAGTGAGTATTCACACTCTGCCGCAGCATTGCTTTCTCGACAACCAATCGCCAATGACGGACGAAAAAATTGCAGCCTCAGCCCTTTGTCTCGTTGATTTCTACAGGATGTCCAGAAGATTGACGTCAATAATATTTTTTTAGATTCCTCGGACCGGTAGCTATCCTAAAATACCCCATGTATAAAATGCGATTTTTGGAGTTCTCGAGTTATAACAATAAAGTATTTCTTAAATGTATTTTGCAGTTTTTATCTTTTTAACATGATTTTCCTGAATTTTGATTCAATAATAAAAAATATTCATCTTCCTGAACTATCTGCAAGTTACCCAAGAAAGCTTAGAAGATAGGAATTCAGTTATCAGTAAGATGAAGTCAAACATTCGTTTTCGGTTTAGAAATATAGGAAGGTGCCTGTTTAGCTTATGGTTACATTTGAAAACTTCGCGGAGTCCTGAGCTACAAAAGTCATTAAAAAAAGGTATTTGATTCTACTTTGTTGTTATAATCGGCCTTGGAAGGTGAATGGGCTAAAAATCATTGAATCCCGATAAAAGTCATTTTACTTTTTTTAATTACTGTTATGTTAAAAATGAGATTTTAGATTTATTTCGATTGAAATTCTTCTGAAATAACTGTAGCTCGTGTGATTTTTGCAATAATTTTGGTCTCACCACTGATGGAAAATGTGAACATTCGTCAAAATTGTTAGTTGTGAATTTACCTGTTTTGGGATAGCAAATAAAAGGCACATAATACTAAAAAAATATTTTCAAAATCAGAGTTTCACTCCACTTCGTCTCGGACATTTTCTCGACAATAATAATAACAATATTTTCGAAAATATTAGAAATTTCGTAAGACCGTTCGGCGATTCTGCTGTCAACGCAGTCACAGCAACCTAGCTGAAAGTTATCACTCATTGCCGCTTGTACTGCTGGTCCTTTGATTATCGACAAAAAAACTGCCACTTAAGGGAGCATGAAGTAGCACGAGGAAAAGCGGAAGGCAGCAAGGAAGTGTAGTAATTACATTCTCGCGCTGCCCATTTCCCTGCTCAATTTTCTACTCCTTGTCGTGGAAGTGAGCTGAGTGTAATCGGGTTGATTTGGGTAAATATTATCAAAGCAGCTCTCTTTGACTTTCTACGTTTCAGTTTTTATTATTTTGATATTTTGAAAGTTTAATGTTTTATGTTGTTTTGGATTCGAAAATTCAAAGAACGTCTAGTACCTCAAATATATACTTCACAACATTGGAAATTAATTTTATATATTCGTTAAAATAATTATAATTATACTTTATAGTGAAAATCGACTCACCCTATGCATATATGAAGTATCTTGTGACTGTGGTAGGCCCTATATTGAAGAACTTTCAAAAATGACATCTTAAAAGAGTGACGAAAACTGATTTGTGTAAGTAACAAGTTTTGAGTGTTTTCTGAAGACGGCTGACCGAAGCATTGAATACACGTAGAAAATGGAACCCCATGTGAAATGTAAAATTATTTGAAAAACTACCCTCTGTTGCCATCTGCTCAATGAAGACAATTGACTAAATTCCGAAAGTGTGAAAATATAATATGGCAGAGAAAAAAGATTAGAAATAAATAGATAAAATACATCAATATTAAGAAAAGTCTATTTCCAGAATATATGACAAAAAACCTGATGAGGATTGTGAAAAATATTGAGGATTATTTAGATTTTGAATTTTTTTGTTTTTCGTCGTTTCAGATTTGAATCTTTTCAAGATGTCAAGTGTAGGGGAAGAAAAATAGATCAAATTTTTGAATGATCTGTTGGTGGAGAGCTTTGTTTGTTGATTATTGTATATTTGATGAATCCGATCCTCAGTTTTTGAAGGAAAAAATACCTATATAAATGAATTATTGAAGTATAGTTATACTTGTACGACTGATAAAATTTACTGAATTAATTAATTAGGTTACTAAATGATGAGTTTTAAGATTTTTTCTCATATTTGTATGCCTCGTGTAACTTCGGGAAGAGCAACTTTCGTTATCTTCGAAAAAGTTTGTCATTTTTGACAGTTCTTAGAATATAATTTCGAAGACTTTGATATTTTTTGATTCAATCATTTGTTAAACTATTCGTCCGATTTTTTTAAGTTGGACATCATTTTTCAGTCCAGATTATTGTGAGATCAACAGATCATAAAGTTTCATAGGCCGGAGCTCCCAAACTATCAAAAGAAGAAAATGTAGATACTTAGGTAAATGAATCAGCTTTCATGTCGAAAATCCCATCAGTCAATCATCTTTCGATTTCAAAGTAATTGTAATGACATACAGCTTTGAAGAAACTAATAATAATGAATTCAAAAAATGTGTTAGTCAGTTACACAAAAAACATTGTGTAATAAATCAGTATTGAAAAAAAACTTATTGGGTAGAGATTTCTTCATTTTGATTTCCAAGCACTAAATAGTTTAACCCTGCACCATCTCCATTTATAATAAGACACACGGTAGGTTTAATCTTCTTGACAGATGCTATAAGCAGTATCAAAGGGATGTATTGCTTCTTAGCCTTAGGAGAACTTGTCGATACATGGCATATCTGCCGAGAATTTCCCGCAAACGACTGCTCTGATCTCAGGCCATCCCATCGTAACTTTAGAGTTGGCTTTGCCTTTTGCCCGCTACACCGCTTTGGTTTCCCAAAGGCAAGAAACCACACGAAGAACGGAAAATGCAAATATTTGCCGATCGCTCAGGTAATATCTGCTGATTGGTTTCTATTCGTAGTGTTCTGAAACTGGGAGTGGTGTACATAATTGAACTTTCCTGGATTGTGGGTAACTACTTCGACATTGAATGGAGGGTGAACTCGCCCTGTGATTTCGCAGAGTTGGGGATGTTAAGGGTATTGGTAATCATCATTAAATGCATTCCGGCGTTATGATTCGACTAATTCGAGAGCTTTCCCTCTAATTTCTGGAGCAGGTTCAATTCCTGAATTCTGAGAGAGATATAGAAGGGGTATTGATACTGATTTTCTCCTGGGAAATCAGTTATGATAGCCTATTGCTATTCACACTCAATGAGCGTTTGTTTTGAATTGGACGAGATGGTATTATAGCTGATGTGAAAACACAGGGTGTTGGATCGCTCTCTGCTGATTGGTTTCTTCTCGTGGTGTTCCGAAACTGGAAGTGGTTGACATAATTGATATAACTTTCCTGGATTGTGGGTAACTACTTCGACATTGAAAGGAGAGGCGAACTCGCCCTCTGAATTCGCGGTGGCGGGGATGTATAGGGTATTGGTAATCATCTTTAAATGCATTCCGGCGTTATGATTCGACTATTTCGAGAACTTTCCCAATAATTTTTGGCGGCGGGATCAATTGAAGAATTCCCAGAGAGATATTGAAAGTGTATTGGTACTTTTCTTCTCCTGGAAGATCAGTTATGATTGCTTATTGGCATTCACAATCAATGATCGTTTGTTTCGAATTTGACGAGCTGATGCAACAGCTGTTGTGTTGGATCAATATCTGCTGATTGTTTCTACTGGCAGTGGAGTACATTATTGAACTTTCCTGGATTGTGGGTAACTACTTCGACATTGATTAGAGAGGCGAACTTGCCCTCTGCTTTTGCGGAGTCGGGGATGTTTAGGGTATTGGTAATCATCATTAAATGCATTCCGGCGTTATGATTCGACTAATTCTAGAGCTTTCCTACTAATTTCTGGCGGCAGGGTCAATTTATGAATTCTCAGAGAGATATAAAATGGGTATTGATACTGATTTTCTCCTGGGAAATCAGTTATGATAGCCTATTGCCATTCACGCTCAATGAGCGTTTGTTTTGAATTGGACGAGATGATATTATAGCTAATGTGAAAATACAGGGTGTTGGATCAATATCTGCTGACTGGTTTCTTCTCGTGGTGTTCTGAGACTCGGAGTGGTTGACATAATTGAACTTTCCTGAATTGTGGGTAACTACTTCGACATTGAATGGAGAGGTGAACTAGCCCTCTTATTTCGCGGAGGCGAGGATATATAGGGTATTGGTAATCATAATTAAATGCATCCTGGCGTTATGATTCGACTATTTCGAGAGCTTTCCAATAATTTCTGGCTGCAGGATCAATTCCAGAATTCTCAGATGGTAATAGAAGGGGTATCGATACTGATTATGATTGCTTATTGCCATTGACACTCAGTTGGCGTTTGTTTTGCATTGGACGAGATGGTATTATAGCTGATGTGAAAACACAGGGTGTTGGACCAATATCTACTGATTGTTTTTTTCTGGGAGTGATTGACATAATTGAACTTTCCTGGATTTGGGTAACTACTTCGACATTGACTGGAATTGGATAGTGGTAATCATCATAAAATGCATTTCGGCTTTATGATTCGACTAACTCGAGAACTTTTTCACTCATTTCTGGCGGCAGCGTCAATTCCAGAATTCTCGGGAAGATATAGAAGGGGTATTGATACTCATTTTTTGCTGGGAAATCAGTTATGATTGCTTATTGCCATTCACAAACAATGAGCGTTTGTTTCCAATTGGACGAGATGGTATGATAGCTGATGTGTAATTACAGGGTGTTTGATCAATATCTGTTGATTGGTTTATTCTCGTGGTGTTCTTAAACTGGCAGTGATTTACATAATTGAACTTTTTTGGATTGTGGGCATTTTCTTCGACATTGCATGGAGGGGAGAACTCGCCCTCTGATTTTGCAGAATCGGGGATGTTTAGGGTATTGGTAATCATCATTAAGTACATTCTGGCGTTATGATCCGACTTATTCGAGAGCTTTCTCACTAATATCTGGCGCAGGGTCTATTCCTGAATTCTCAGAGTCATATATGATTGCTTATTGCAATTCATACCCAATGAGCGTTCGTTTTGAATCGAATGAGATGGTGAAAATACAGGGTGTTTGACTAATATTTGCTGATTGGTTTATTCTCGTGGTGTTCTGAAACTGAAAGTGGTTGGCATAATTAAACCTTCCTGGATTGTGGGTAACTACCTCGACATTGCATGGAGAGGCGAATTCGTCTTCTGATTTTGCCGAATCGGGGATGTTTAGGGTACCTATTGGTAATCATAATTAAATGCATTTCGGAGTTATGATTCGACTAATTCGAGAGCCTTCTTAATTTCTGGCGGCAGAGTCAATTCATGAATTCTCTTACACTCAATTAGCGTTTGTTTCGAATCCCAAGAGCTGATTTTATAGCTGATATAAAGATTCAGGGTGTTTGATATACAGGGTGTTTCATTGGGAAAGGGAAATACTTCACAGGTGCATAGGTGGCACCAAGACGGTTCTAGAGATACCCCATTTATTGGGTCTCACTGTCTTCATAGCCGAGATACAGGGTGTTTTATGAATTTTGACCGTTTCTTCCTGAGGCCGTAACAGACGAACCACCCTGTATATTTTCTTCATATTTGGCAAATATGTTCCTAATTGAGAGCCCAAACATATCATGCAATAACCGCCTCGAAAATCCAGGTCCGGGTTAACAAAAAATTATGAATCGTTCGAATCCTCGAAACAACACCCTGTACATCGGAATTTTGAAAATCTGTTTTAATATTCGAAAACACCACTAAAAACTAAACTGAGACGTATACTTCAAATTTTCGCGCAGAAAGTTTTACTGCACAAATTTTCAAGGTAAAAGTGAAGTTTTTAGGAACTTGGATACCCGAAAGTGTTTTGAAGTGACTTTAACAATGAATTATCAACAATATTGAATCCATAATTATTTCAAAATTACTTTGTAATTCATTTCCACATTGGTTTTCCTTTTTATAGCCGTATACTTGAAAATCCAGGTCCGGGTTAACAAAAATTATGAATGGTTTAAATCCTCGAAACAACACCCTGTACATCGGAATTTTGAAAATCTGTTTTAAAATTCGAAAATACCACTAAAAACTGAACTGAGACGTACACTTCGAATTTTCGCGCAGATAGTTTCAATGCACAAATTTTCAAAGTAAAAGTGAAGTTTTTAAGAACTAAGATACCAGAAAGTGGTTTGAAGTGACTTTTAACAATGAATTATCAAAAATATTGAATCCATAATTATTTCAACATTACTTTGTAATTCATTTCCACATTAGTTTTCATTTATTGAGGAGTGAGTTGCATCATAACGTATAATAATTATGGATTTCAATATTTCGATAATTCATTGTTGAAAGTCACTTCAGACCACTTTCAGGTACCTATCCAAGTTCTAAAAAACTTCACTTTTACGTTGAAGATTTGTGCATTGAAACTATCTGCGCGAAAATTTGAAGTGTACGTCTCAGTTCAGTTTTTAGTGGTATTTTCGAATTTTAAAACAGATTTTCAAAATTCCGATGTACAGGGTGTTGTTTCGAGGATTCAAACGATTCAAAATTTTCGTTAACCCGGACCTGGATTTTGAAGTATACAGCTATGAAAAAGAAAACCAATGAGAAAATGAATTGCAGAGTTATGTTGAAATAATTATGGATTCAATATTGTTGATAATTTATTGTTAAAGTCACTTCAAACCACTTTCGGGTATCCAAGTTCCTAAAAACATCACTTTTACCTTAAAAATTTGTGCAGTCAAACTTTCTGCGCGAAAATTTGAAGGATACGCCTCAGTTTAGTTTTTAGTGCTGTTTTCGAATATTAAAACAGATTTTCAGAATTCCGATGTACAGGGTGTTGTTTCAAGTATTCAAACGATTCATAATTTTTCGTTAACCTGGACCTGGATTTTCGAGGCGTTTATTGCATGATATGTTTGGTCTCTCAATTAGGAATATATTTGCTAAATATGAAGAAAATATACCGGGTGGTTCGTTTGGAACGGCCTCAGGAAGAAACGGGCAAAATTCATAAAACGCCCTGTATCTCGGCTATGAAGACAGTGATACCCAATAAATGGGGTATCTCTAGAACCGTCTTGGTGCCACCTATGCACCTGTGAAGTATTTCCCTTTCCCAATGAAACACCCTGTATATCTGTTGGCTGGTTTCTACTCTTGAGATTTTGAAACTGGGAGTGTATATAATTGAACTTTCTTGGATTATTGTGACTATTTTTTTCTATATTTTGATGCAGTGTTTCTTTCGGATCTTCGTCCATGGGTTTTCAACATCTCCTATCTTGTTGTCTCCTATCATCTGGGCGAGATTTTTAGTTTAATCGTTAAAAACGATTCCACAAAAAAATTCTCCACAATCTCTTTGTGTTTCTTTCTCATAGATTTTGAGCTGTATCCTCATTTTGATCATATTTTTGAATCAGCATTTCTCCAGTGTCATTATAAACATTTTCATTAGAGCAATGTTTCTTTCCTGATATCACATCATTCCAAACCCTCATATCATACTCAGACTAGTATGGTACCCCGTTTTGCACTAACCTCAGCTAGGGACTTTTTTATTTCATGTATTGTATTTTGTTAGCTCTCAATTCAAAAGAATATTTTGAGCTTTCCTTTTCTTTTTCTTTTATTTCCGATAGTGAACATATTTTTACTTTATGTCTCTTCAATTCAATAAGGATCTCTCGGCTTTTGTTGTTAAGCGACGTCACATTGCAACAGCTGATTTTCTCAAAGTTTGTTTTCTTTTCCTTTTTTGTTTTCTTTTTCTCGAGGACATTGTGAATTAGTCCGGTCTGATCTGAGGCTTTGTCTTTGCTTTCTTGATCACTGTGTCTTTTTACCACAGGTAGGATGCGATCCTAACCTGCAAACCCTTCTTTTTCATCCGACCAGCAACGACAACTGCTGAGTTATTCATTCCATCCATTAGGTGCCACATACTGAGTTTTTAGTATTGTGTTGCTCTCAAATATTTTTTTATCATTTATTGTTTCCTTTTAACTCCCTGGGAGAATTAAATCGAGTTTAGAAGATCATGAGTAGGTACCAACCGAAAAACAACTGATATCAGAGCAGAAAGAATTGAGACACAATAACTGAAACCACAGTTGTTTCAAAACAATAGCCTAACCAAAATCAATCCCGATAGACAACAAATATAAACAATTGTCCGATTCAATCATCCAGAAATTAAACATTGTCAGGCCGTTGTCGGCAAAACGTGGCATATAAAATATCGGCCCATCCATCGTCCGGTATGCCATCTGTATCGGCCGATAATAAAAAACGATAAAGGCCAGCCTTTCACGTTCATTCGTTGATTGAAAGTTATTCCAGGTCGGGCCGGACGTGCTTTATTATAGCCTTCGCAAATGTGTACCCAGACCAGCTCAAAGGGATTCATCACCGAAATTAATGGAAAATGAATACACCCAAAAAATAAAGTGAACTTTGAAATTTTGTTATTAAAGAGGAGGGAGGACATTGTACAAAAGAGTTTGGAAAGCCATCAAAAAATCATTCGGTTGGCTCATTGTTTTTGGGATGAAGTTGATCATCCAAATAAATTTTCAATAATTTGGAAGATACAGAGTCATGAAGAGACTGTTGAAGAGAGATTTCAGGAGTATACACATTTGGAAATTTAGATTGGAAACATACGATATTCAATGTATTAGACAGAGTATTTTGCCGCGCAGTTGGTCAGTGTTGTACTGAACATATTTACATGCTATGTTTCGCTTTCGTTTGACGCGATGGATCACGTACCCAATCATTTTATTTGTTCATTGGACCATCCATGATGGATGGTCCGTAATGAATGGTCCAATGAACAAATAATATGATTGGGTACGTTCAGCAGCACTCAACTGTTGGCATACAGCAAAAATCAGTTGAGTAAAGTTGAGTTTCAGCGGATGAAACTTTTCTGAACGCTTCGCTGAGTGATTTACAAAGTTGACATGTCATGATATATTACCTTATTTTTGATTAAAAGTTGTTGGTTTTCTTCGGACAGAACTGAATTGTAGCCAGACAAACCTTTATTGATGGACATTTTCAAAATACGCCAGTAAGCAAAATACTCCTTAATGAACTTCAACTCACTGTTGAACGTACCCGATGGGTACGTTCAGAAGCACTAAACTGTTAAAAACAGTTGAGTAAGTTAAGAATATATAGCGTTCAGCAAAATCGCTGAAAAATCGATGTTTCTCAGCAGATGTCGATTTCTGGCAGCGGTAAAACTTTGCGCTTTGTAACTCATCTGGCCGCTGAGACATGCGCATATACCTATTTTGTGATTTGTTTATGTTTAGGGTTTATAGTTGAAGTTTAGTATTGTTATGTTTTGTGAGATGAAGTTTATGAAGGAGTATTTTGGTTCTTACAATATACTTCAATTTATAATCTGCAAGTACAATCACAAAAGTTTCTTAGCTGTGTATCAAAAAATAAGGTTCTATATCATGACATGATATGTCAGATTTGTGAATCACTCAGCGAAGCGTTCAAAAAATTTCATTCGCTGAAACTCAACTCAACCCAACTGATTTTTGCTTTATGCCAATAGTTGACTGCTGCTGAACGTACCCAATGTCTCTCCCAAGTTGACTAACTCGAGCAGTCAGACGCATGGAGTTAATGCCTCATGCTTCGCGTAAAGCCGGTCCCAGACAATGCGTGCATTCGACGAATATTCGGTATTGGCGGTGCTTCGCGTAGTGTGTGGGAGCTCAACTTCGTGTATCATTCGGCATTGGCCTTCTATCCGAAGCTTTGTCGGTACGGGCTGCACGAACCAAAGGAAGACGAAGTACATTCGCGCACATTCGTGTTAGCTCCCAGACAATGTGTTTATCTACGCGTACTATACGGCCTATTCTGTCTTCAGTCAGAGTCGTGCGACGTGATTACACGGTGTTTTTAGGTATTATTCGTTTAGCCTCTCCGCTACTCTGTTCTATTTGAGGCCGTTTGGCGAACGTTTGTCAACAGAATGTCGAATGTCGAAGATTTCGCGATTGGCGCAGTGTCTGGGAGGGTACCCGGAGGCGAACTACGAAGGCACATTGGCCGAATGCACGCATTGTCTGGGACCGGCTTAATACTCGATGCGAGAACTACAGGTTCTCTACCATACTTCTCGATTAAGTCACTCTCAACGATAAGAGAGAGACCAAACGACATAATTCCAGTCGGTCATTCATTCAGAGACTTACGAATCACGTGAACCATTATAGGTAGCACTGGTCAACAGCACGGCAAAATTCTCTTTCTGATGCATGGAATTTCTTATGTTTTCGATGAGAATTTCGAAACCTGTATAACAACAATATACTGAGTGTTTCCATTGAAAACTTCAGGCCTGTATCACCCTATTAATTTTTTCTACTGAGGAATTACAAAAGCAATGCTATAATTCTTACCAAATCAGGATATTCTGAAAACATCACCTATTGACTTGTCAAAACTACAGACTGGTATCTTAGATTTTTCTTAAAGATAATAACATTTTTATAAATTTCCATTATTTTTTATCGACCCTGAAGATTTGAAAATACAAAAATGTGACTTCGTTTGCCACAGATGAACTTTCTATAAGTTCGTCGGCTATTTCTCATACTTATGATTCATACAATCGAATAAAAAAGGATCCAAATTAAGTTCAAAAAATGGAGGAAGACATATTGAATTTCCAAAATGATTAGGTGTTTTTCGTTGTTGTTCTTTATCGGCAATTTTTGCATCATTGCGTCATTTTGTTGAAATTGAATATGTTTTTTGTACTCTGCTCTGTCTTCATTCTTCCAAATTTGTAGAGTTGAAAAATTTTAAAAAATGCCAGTTGTTTGGAATTAGAGCATGTTCATTATAAAACATAAATATGGTAACATATCGTCTTCCGCTGAAAACTATATTTATTTTCAATTTTCATTGCGCGATGATTGCGATCTAATCCAATATACACAGCATGTATCAAACTTTAAATGACCTAAACGCACTCAAATGGAAGCATGCAATTGAAAATGAATACTTTTGAAAATACATGGCAAACTTTGAACTTTATTCGTTAAAAAAGTGCTCGCCTTCGATTAGGATCGCGGCAGAATATTACTTTTGATTTTTTGGGAGCCATTGTGTCGAGTTATTGCCGAAATATTTCCGCAGTGAAATGCCATTGGGCAGAGTTCTTCCAGGGAAGTCTAAATAAATTGGATAATTTAATATCCTGTATTTAACGTTTTCATTTCGTGTTTTCCAGACAAACATCCGGTGTATATTTTCAATTTTTACGTCGCGATGATTGTGATGTAATGTAATATACACGACATGTATCAAAATTTAAATGACCCAAACCTTCCCAAATAGATTCACACAATGTAAAATGAAAACCGTTAAAAATATGTGGCAAACTTTGAACTTTATTCATTAAAAAAGTGCTCGCCTGCGATCTCGGATCGCAGCAGAATGTTATTTTCTTTTCCGCTTTTTTGGGGCCCTTGTGTCGAGTTATGCCGGAATATGTCCGCATAAAAATGCCACGGGGCAGAGTTTTCCGGAAAGTCTAAAAAGATTGGATAATGAATACTTTTGTATTTATCGTTGTCATTGGTATTTTCCAGAAACACTCTGATATTTTCAATTTTCACTTGCGATGATTGTGATCTAATCCAATATACCAGCATGTATCAAAATTAAATGACCCAAACCTACCCAAATAGATTTACACAATGTAAAATGAAAACCGTAAAATATGTGGCAAACTTTGAACTTTATTCATAAAAAAGTGCTCGCCAGCGATCTGGATCGCGGAGAATATATTTTCGCTTTTTTGGGGGCCTTTGTGTCGAGTTATTGCGGAATATTTCCGCATTAAAATGCCACGGGGCAGAGTTTTTTCCGGGAAAGTCTGGAAAAATTGGATAATGTGAAATAATGGAGGGTGGGAAAGGATGAACTGGCGCACTTTCGAGTCGGATCAAAAACACGGTTTTTATTATTGCGTCCGGGATACGGCCGAAGTTTCCAGTTGTTCAATCTGATTGAGTGGATACTTTGGAAGTTTTTTATGAATGTGGGGTCGTTAGAAGTGATAGTAGGCTGAAGTGGAACAGATTCTTTACTGATTTATGTCCATTAAGCCTTAAGCTGCCACAATGACTAGACAGCCATTCCATGTAGAGGTATCGATTTAAATTACTGATTTATAAGATGAAGAACTGGACTATATTTTCATGGCATTTCTCCATACAAAATATGAAAAAAGAGTCGATGGTTCCGAATAGAGAGAATGTTACTAACAGAATAGAAAAAGGAGATGGTCTAGTAGGAAAAGGGTTTCACCAGATTGCTCAAAATTATCCAATTTCATCATAATCCACCACTTAATTGTCCTTGGGGAGGAGATCCCTGAGCAATAACGAATAACGAAAACACTGAAAAAAATTTAGAGGGTATTGCACCAATAAATGTCTTTTACCGTAAGAAAAAACTTCGCAGGAATATCAGAGAAGAACCGGTACCTGAAGTTTTTGTATCAAACCGCAAATCAACTTTGTAAATATGTGGACCTGGAAAGAGGAAATAACTGAAAATTCAGAAAGGCTCAAAATGGCTTTTCACCAAAATATATGACAAAAAACTCAGTCGAACATCATGATTGAAAAGTAGATATATATTTTGAAATATTACTTTTGCCAAAGAGTGAGTTCAGTTCGAATAAGTCAATCAATTTAATCACACATATTCAAAGCCCACTCGTGAATCTGCTAAACTAATTTTTTTAAATGGAAAGAGGGTATCTCTCAATTGCTCGTTCAGAAATGATGTGGTTGTAGGAAATGAAAGAACCAACAACTTTTGTTTTTTCACATAAACTCAAAATTGCTGCTTCAAATTGAAAAAGTGAAGTTTTATTGACTTAAAATCGAAAATTTTTACTCCAAATTATCAGCGTTTATAAAAAGTCTGTAGAATTTTTGTTTTTTAGAGTCTTTTTTCAATTATATTATGAAAAAATAGTTATTTATTATACGAGGAAAAAGTATTAAATTTTAGCTCGGGGTTATGTTGTCTCCGAGGCGAAGAAGAGGGAAATAAAAAACCGAGAGCTAAAATTCAATATTTTTTCCGTGTATAAAACAATATTTTTTTCTGTGACAAGAAAAAAAACGATTAATAGTGAAAGAAATATAACTTCTCACGAAATTACTTTTTTTTCCCACGGGAAAAAGTGAGTACTTCTTCTTCCGGATACATAGACTAATTTTTTTGACAGGGAAAGTAATTCCGTAAAAATTAATGTATATTATACTCCGTTCAAGAAAGGTTGAGCCGTCGGTTGGCCATGGAAATTTGGCATATTTCACTGTGTGTATTAAAATTTTAGGTTATGTTCTTTATTTTCTTGTCAGATTGATAAACAATGTTGTCAATATTCCATAGAGTTCTCTGATAACTGCAAGCTCGTCAGACGAGGCGGTTACAATCCGGCAACGTTGACTTTATTCGACGTTATGACAGTAAATACTGCAACTTCAGATAATAAAGAACGCCTACTATGCGCTCAACCTTTCGTGAACGGACTATGTATATAGTCATTTTTCTGTGATGGGAAAAAAATTTGACATTTTATCTCCTGACAGGTCACAAAATATAACTTTTTACGAAATTACTTTTTTCCTGTCAGAAAAATGAGCCTCTATGTATCCGGGAAAAATGTTCTCACTTTTTCCAGGGGAAGAAGTAATTTCGTGAATTATATTTCTTTCATATTGAATGGTCGTTATTTCTGTCACAGAAAAATAGTGTATTATACACAGGAAAATATTAGATTTAGCTCTCGGTTTTTTGTGTCCTTCCGCTTCGAGACGGGAGAAACATAAACTCGAGCTTAAAATCTAATACATACTTATTCCCTTGTATAATGAAAATATCTATTATTATGGAAAATTTCTTCAGAAAACTTTCTTGTTGCAGTGAAAACGGTTTTTTGAAAATTGGCTGCCGAAAAAAGGATTCAAATTGCACAAATTTAGAATCAAATTGTTTTATTATTCCACAGTCTTCATAATCATACAATTTTGAGAAATTGTTCTCATAATATACCATGTTTTTTGGTGGACCAACTTTCAAAATGGATACAGCAATTTTCTCTACTGCAGCTGCTACACCTACCAGAAGAAAAAAAAATCAACAAACAAAATTCCGACAGAATTTTTCATGAACGCATTCCAATAATAACATGTGACATGATTTTATCAAATGCTCTGTAATTTCTACATGAATTCCAAGCATAAATTAACAAAGCGTCAAACCGAGGAAATAGTAATACTGACGTCATTTAATTTCATATAGCTTTAAGCAGCAGTCTGTTGTTCATTTATCCAACGACGCTGTCGTCCAGAATATGTTACGCCGTTTCTCTTCATAAATTGGCAATATGACGGCGACTAAACATTATTATCCCCTTGCTGAAGCCAAAGTGTCTATATGTTCAGTTTGTTATTCAGTGCTAGTTCACAAGTCCTTTCATATGCATCCTTTATCTCTGAGAAACAGAAACGGTTCCCTTTTGTTATGAATGTTTCGTTTCTTGAGGGGTCTAGTTTTCCGCTGGAGGAGTTTTTCTTACACTTGACTCCGCTTTCGTTTTGTACGATACTCCAAGTGCCTTTTTATTGGCATCGATGTTGCCTTTCTGCTGTTGCTTCACGATGATAACGAGGTGATATATAAAATTTCATCGTTATTTATTTGTCAGAACGACAAAGGTTTTTCGGAGATATAGAACCAGATCAAATGCAGATCTGAAAGCGTTGGCAGCTCGTGTTTCCAAAGAAATGATGACTAGAGAACTATTTATTTATGCGAAAAAAATTGACGAGATTAACGTCAGAACAAAATAATATTAGTCTTTGCCAGACGTGAAAATATTTACTTTGTAAGAAGAGAATAATATTATACAGGATGTCTGTAACAATGCGAGTGACTTTGCGAGATCATTTGGTCGAAGAAATAAGTAGGGGTAGTTCAGATAAATTATATTAGAAATTGACCCCCCTTTCAAGAAACAGCTTTTGGAAGAATGACGGGATGACAGTTTTTATTTTTTTTTACGGCTTTTTAATAACAATGAGTCATAAAAGTATACATAATATGAAGCACTAAGTAGATGTTACTCACACAAATTTTTTAGATCTCATAACTTTATTATTAGGGGTTGAAAATAAGGGTCCCCTATTATTTCCGTTCGAAAATTATTTTTGCGGGATAGATTTTCGAAGAATAAATTTCTCTTATGGTTTTCCATTCAATTCTGGAGAAAAACAGTTCTCTACCAAATTTCGATACAGTCGGAACTTTTCTCGGAAAAAATGAAAACCTACAAGCAATTCCATTTCATCGTATAAGTATTCCAACGAAGGAATATTCTAATTGTTGTTATTCTATGACAAAAGAAAAAATCAGAAGTACATATCTGACAAATGCAAATTCGAATAAACTGCCATTCCCATAACTGAGTAATTTATTTCATTACTGCAAAGTATTTATTAAAAAATCGAACTCTTCTGGAACTGAAAATTTTAGAAAGAATCATAGAATCATTTCTTCTTTCAAAATTAATTTTGAGCATGAACAATGTCTATGGGATCAAAAAAATTGTGTAAGTAACATTTACTTATATTAGTGCATCATATTATGTATAGTTTCTTGACTCAGTGTTGTTTAGGACTCCTTAAAAAAATTGAAAACTATCAACTCGTCGTCACATTCCAAAGGCTAAATTTGGGAAGGGAAATCGATTTCGAAAAACGATTTTATAAACTACCCCTGGTTATTTTCATTGAGGAATCATCTCCCTAAGCCCCACGCATTTATTTATAGACACCCTGTATACAGGGTGACTCCGGAGGAGACCATCAGATTTTAGGGAAAGATCACACTAGTCAAGGCAATTTCGGAACAATGTATGGTTTATGGTTGGGGGTGTCTTCAGGGTGATTTATCCGATTTGATCAAAAACTAATACATAAAACATCCGAAACATATTATGAAACGCAAAACTAAGGACTAAAAAAAAATCAACAAAGAATGTTCGAAATGACACCTTCTTTTGATACATTTTCGCGATTTCTAATTGTCAATTGATTCTACTTCAAGATATCACATTCCTCGAAAGTTCTTTCAACTATGTGTTCTCAGCTTCTAATTTCAACCCCCATAAACTTTTGTGAACAGATGTACCTTGTAATGAAGTTCGATTTCCGGGATAATAATCGTACTCCATTTTTGGTATTTTCCTATATTCTGTTCAGTTATAATTCGGAATTATTGGAATTAGTAATTTTTGTATTGGTTTTCGTATATTTCTGATGCAAAATCGTTAAATCTGAAGTTTCTGAATTCTGTAGTTTACTCAATTCAACCAGTAGTTCCGAATTATTAAAATACGTATTTTTCCGCTAGTTTTCATATTTTTCCCGTTCATTTAATTTACCGAATATAGAAGTCCGTAAAAGATCAAAACATCGGAAAAAACGTCGAGCCGAGATTTAATCGCGTTTTTCATCTCGCTGCAACCGGCATAAAAAGCATATGCAGTACAGATAAGGACATGTTTTTGTTCAATTCCTCCGCCAGCAACGCGAATTTTGGAGTTCGGGTCGGCGCAGAAAATTTTCCTTTTCCGTTCCCCCCCGTGATGTTATAAGTAAAAGAGTACCCCCGGTCATTAGTCAGTTAGTGCTCCGGTTTTCCGATCGAAAATTATTCAGTTAGTGCTCCGGTTTTCCGATCGTAAATTAGTCAGTTAGTGCTCCGGTTTTCCGATCGTAAATTAGTCAGTTAGTGCTCCGGTTTTCGGTCGATAAGACGAACAGTATTTTTCCGAGACTCATCCGAATTTCGCTGTTACTTTCAACTTCCAGTTTTCTTTGAGTTTTATTATAGAATTTAAATTTTCATTTCCTTTCTTTCATCGCCGGTTAGTCCGTATTATTTTTCAGTTGTCAGTTTCCAGTTTTTAGTTATTTTCGCGTTGGTAACTTCAGTGAGTGAAAGGTATCAGGTTCTAGGTAAAATACAAACACCATTTTTGTCTGATTTCTGGTTGCGTGCGAACCGCGTGAATCGGTTTTTTTTTTGTTCTTTTTATATATATCGGGAATAATTTTCGCGAGTTCTGATCTCGAATTGTCCGTCGTGAGAGGTGGTCAATTCGATATCCCGTTTATTATCCGTCCTGATTCCGTTCATATACATCCTGGTACAGAGAGTTCGAGGAGTCCAGTAACTATCGTTCATGGTGTGCGAACTCATGGGTAGGTGACTGGAGGTTTCGTCGAATCGTCTGACGGAGGCGCACACACGCTAGCGTCTGGCGATTTAAACACTCTCTATAGACCAGTGGTCGTATATTGTCAATTATTTTTCGTATTACATCCGTACGTATAAACCCCCCTTGTACAGAGAATTCGAGGAGTCCAGTAACTATCGTTCATGGCGTGCGAACTCATGGGTAGGTGACTGGAGTTTTCGTTGAATCGTCTGCCGGACAGGCGTACAACTCTGGCGGCTGACGATTTAATTTTCTCGCTATAAACTCCGAACGAACATCCCCGATTCCGTCCGAACCGAGTTAAACGAAACTGAAAGAATATACAGAATAACCAGAAATCTAGATAGGTGTTATCATTAGCATTTCTTTTGATTGTGAACATTTCTGATTTCGAATATTTTATGTGTCTGTTATTTTATTATTGCGAATAATTTATATTAGGTTTTATTTTTCGGTCCTGGTACTGACTCGCGATTACGTGTGCGGAAATCGTGAATGTGCTCGAACTCAAGCGGTAATTTATTTGAATTGTTTCATACGTGAATATTTTCTTTGAATTGTGTTCATCCTTAATTGCCAAACTTGAATAAACTTTTGTTATTACACTCTATTTTCATACGTCTGCGTTGTCGCTACTACCCTAGACACATAGAACCTTGTCTTCGACTAGAGTAGCTATCTGGGTAGGTTGTGCTATTTTTCCCTTGAAAGAATAGCTGGCGCCCGAGGTGTTAATTGTTAGCGAAATTATATTGCGAGGAAAACCCGTTACAACCTACACAAAATTATCTAAAGGGTTCGAATCAGGATTGGATGATTTACACAATTTTCTCACATACGTTTTTTGAACCTGCAATTTCGATCTGCACTCATCATTCGTCTCACTCTGTATTTTTTAAAAAGTATTAGAATCTTTGAAAGTACAAAATCATATTGCATCCATCACACTGAAAATTTCATCAAGATTGATCAAGTCATACCAAAGTTATGAATAAATGAAAAAATTGTTGAATAGGTTTCATTCAAAGGAAATAACGACAGAATTCAATAACGAATAACATTCAATAAAAAAGTAAGTGCACTTACCTGCATGTACCTCCGTTTTGGCAGACCAGTCCACCACTTTTTCCACACAAAGACTGAGGCCCCTCCGAACAAAAACTTCCAGTAAAATTTCCATAGCAATCACATCGGAAATTTCTGAAAATAATAAAATTGAATTAAAAACGAGGTTATTTTACCTGCTCCACAAAATTCAACTTCATCTACTAAATTCCAAGGCACTATACTGAAATGATCGATGTGTCAAAGTAAAGCTTCATTAACGGATTGCTTCATAGAAATTATTCAGGAAGATGTAAGTTTATTATATGATGATATTATTATGAAAGCTTTAAACAGACATAGAGCTTTTCGAAGAAATATAGTTATCAGCGAATCTGTTGCTTATGAAATCGAAGAAAATATGAAAACAATATGCCCATTTTATAAACTTATTCAGAAATAAAGAGCAGAGTGCTTTTTTAATACGATTGTAAAAAAATATAGTTTCTATCCTGTGTAGAAATTGTCATTTGCACACTCCATTGTTTCACTGAACTCCATTTCGCATCATTTCAGCAATCTCTAGACAGCAAGTGACACCTTTTTAATTACTTCCTGAATTCCATAAGGTCCAGAACTTTAATTCAGACTTTTCTACACCGCTGAGCTTGCGAAAATGTTTCTTTTCATACTTTGTGTATTAAAAAATACATTCTCTTATTGAGATAACAAATTATGCCTGATGGCCTTGATACACGAAAATTTTAAAAAGATTTAACTTCCATTTTTATAATGAGATAGATGGATGATTATAGAATTGGCGGAATAAACGCGGTTGGTGAACAAACATCCCCTGATTAAGATAGTTATTGATATTTTAATATTCATTTTCTTATCTTCTGATAAGCACTTATTTCAATTTCATCTGTTCTTCTATTAACCAATTTGGAAATTTCGAGTGAAGCTTATGAGACTCGACCAACTAAGTGATAACCACAAAGCCAGTGCAGAAAAGGTTAATCATCCCTTATCCCTATCCCCAACGCCTAGTCTGCTACCAGATTTGAGGTGATTTCACCAACATTTTCTTTCCAACTCTCGAGGTAAATGCATACATATTCATTTGTAAATTGCTAAATCTTGTAATTGCCTTCTGAAATTGGTTACAGTCAATTGCTATCATTTAACAGTTATCTTAATTTAACAGCAGACCTCTTTGAATAAACACCTATATGTTGAAACTGTTCCCCAATTTCTGTGTGAACACGTGAACCTACTGCGCATGACTCGTTTCTGATTGTTGTGCGAATAAACCTTATAATGACTACAAATCGAAGCTAAAGCATATAAAGTTATGATATAAAATCTAATAGCCATTTTTCCTAACTGATTTGTATTATTTTTGTATGCTGCTGGAATGTGCAATTTTCTGGATTAAATGACATTGAAACATTCAACTTCCTATGAACAATGAGGCGTTTCTATTGAAACTTAAAAAAAACCTTCTCTGGATTGTTCAGTAAGCTTTGATAGGAAGAGCACAATTTCATGGTTTGTAATAAGCTCCATTATTCAGTTTTGGTCTCCCAATATCAATTAACTTGTTTCAAATAATAATCTACAAAGACTGCATAATACGCTTTCATCTTTAATATGATTGCACTATTCGACGAAAACCACTTTCCGCACGTGAATTATTCAGGTCTGGTAATAGATGGACGTCTCTAGAGGCCAAAGATGGTCAATAAGATGGACATTTTAATACTTGGTTTTTCTTTGGTAGCCTGTTTCTGTTTGCAAGTTTTTCTCTTTCAGTTGGTTTGAAAGATTCGAATTATGTTATGATTTTTTTTGTCACAGGTTGGCAGTAATCCACAGATAAATTTTCCCAAGCATCCCAAAAAACAGATTATAACACTTTTTTTCTCAATTTATCGGCAGAAAATACAGGTTCATCACATCACTCTTTAGCCCCTTGTTTTTATTTAGAAGCATGATAATAGGCCTAAGTCTAATCCATTGTAGTAAATTAATCCACAAATTTCACTTCATCATCGCATTTGAATGTATTTTTGTTACATTGTTAGCGTATCCTTCAGCGTTACATTCTGAAACTCAGTACTTGAATCAAAATATTGCTCACACTGCTCAATAAAATGTCTAACTTTTTCCAGTCACTCAACCATACCTATCCTGTATATTTAACGATTTCTGGTGTGGCTGCTGTTTTTGGACGTTTTGGTCTTCAAGGCTCGCAAGACCACGTTTAAATTCAGCAACCCTTCCTACATTATAGTAATTGGACAATCTCCTTATATTTTCAAAATAAGATTTTGACTAATATGAAATGCCATTGATGAATAGACAGATGAAAAATGAAGAGTGTATAAATGTAACAATAACAGCAACAGCTTTTCAAGTTCCAAAAAAATTGAATATCAATAATTGGTACCCAAGCATTAGTCTTAGATTTTCGTTTTCATAGCTTTCGGTGCCAATCTTTACCCAGCAACAAAACTTAAATTTTGGAAGGAATTTGAACACCTATATTAGGTAGGGGCAGGAGGGGCAAGATGACGACAGTAAGCTAAAAAAACTCATAAAACGATTATTTGATCATTTTACGTCGTGAAAAAACTATTCTGTCATTTACTATTATTGAGTTTTCAATAAAAAAATTTTATCACTTGCAAGTTACTATTTGGAGTGAAAAATTTGAAGTTTATTTGCTAACGTCATTTTCGTCATCTTACCCGACGTGAAGGGCAAAATGACGAATTGTGGAGAGTAACATCAGGAGATACGTATTCTAAAAAACATAAAGGTAGCTATATAAAAAAATTTACAAATCAAGGAAAAATAAATTTATTCTAGGTTTTTTTTTCATTTTCGCCTATTTAGTGTCCAGTCCTGTGCACTTTTCACAATATCTACAGCAAACTGCAAAACCATATTTCATTTTTTCCACGTTCACTGCAGATAATGCTCTTTCATCATCTGCATCATTTTCAGAGTCAGCATATTGTAGATCTATTGAGGAGTCAGAAGAATCGTTGAATTTTATTTTTCTCTTCTTCTGGTTTTTGTTTCCTTTCTGTGCTTTTCTACTTTTTTCTAATCTCTCATTTTTTTTCTGATCTCGTAATTTTCTTCTTCTCTGAGTATGCATATGATCAAACGAGTTTAGTTTACCTCATCAGGATATTTCTTAACATATCTTCTGAGAGTAGCTTCTGGAATTTGATATACTTTCGAAGCTGCATTTACACTCAACTCTTGATTTTTTTATTTTAGTGAGTGCTCTTTTCATATTATCTTTCGACCATGATTGCCTGTCAGTTTTTCTTTGATATATTTTACCCATATTTATTCAAACCTGAAGTTAAAAACATGACCTAATAAATATTTTCAATTATGTAGGGTAAGATGACGAACAACTCGTCATCTTACCCGCATTTGGCATTTTTATTTGTAAACGTCATAAAATGAAATTCATCACTCCCAGCAAATGTTTTCAATACTCAATATTTTCCTGAAACATGATAAGTCCGAAATAAAATTAGACTTACAAAAAACGAAATGAAGAAAACACTAAAAACAGTTTTACTCGGAATCAATTATATTGTCTCAACCAACACCCGACATGTATCAACACCTGGAACTTACTGAATTCTTGTCGTATTTTGCTGCCGATAAAAGTCATGAAGAATAGGACTCTTTTTTCACGTTTGACAGAAGCTGATGCTGAAAGACTTATATATTTAGGAAATATCGAGAATTCGTCATCTTACCCTCCTTTCCCCTACCCAATTCTTTCTACTGAAATATTACCTCGCTATCATTTTTATTTTACGAGTAATTTTTTCTGCCTGAAGTTAATGAAAAGTTTTTTTGCGACAATAATTATTGATCAATTAGTTACGTTGCATGGAAACCGATAGTATGGAAAATGGCACTTTATTTTGGTCCAAGATTTTAGAATTCGTTTTAGCCAATTTTCGCTATTCAAATAACCAGTAAATTTTCATTCAATCTGAAACAATAGGAACAATTACCTTCACGCCAACCTTCATAAGTCTGTTAGGATAATGTGAATTACATAGTTCATTCTAAATACATGGAGACATATTTTGAGGCGGCTGAGCTGAACCGAGCTGAACGGATAATATGAATTGGCATTAAGTCTGCTTTGCGCCAATACGTTACATTGGCACATAAATTGTGCCAATGTAACGCCAAGAACATATTATGTTCTTGGTGGTTTCTATGTGGTCGATCCAGATAACCTACAGATATCGAAGCTGATCTTGTACAGGTGATATCTCACAAAACAATGACCTATGAGAAGTCCGGTAACTACTGAGCTACTTGGTGATCAGTCTACAATCCTTATCAGATTTGGAGAGGACTCATCTGAAGGTGCTCGATCATTTTTTGAACGTGTTCGGCTTGAACATCACCTACGAGATGATCGTCGAGGGGCGGGCAGCCGGGGAAGACCGGTGAAATATGATGGATTGCGGCTTCAATGGCGACTGCTTCGACGATTACACGTGAGTATGATGCTGCGGCAGGATTTCCGTTCCCGGATTATTTCAGCGAACAGATTGGGGTCGTGCATTCCTCGGCTTGTCGGAAATTCGTGATGAAAGGGTCTAATTTCGGAATGAGGTCGTGTTCGGGTCTTATTTTCGGGATTATCAGGGAGTTATGAGTCGACTGGTCGTTCTGAAACGGCGGTCTGGATTGAAACTATAAGGGGTGACACATTCCAAGTTATTGTTTCTATTGCTTTGGGTTGAATGGAAGTTTGGTAGTTATTAAAATATTTGTTTCAAAAAGCTTCATAGTGCGATAAGAGGACAAGGGGTTGCTACTAGCATGATTTTTTTTGTTATGTTCATGGGATATTATGTGAAGTTTCATTAAAATCTGTCAATTAATTTTATGTTAAGGGGCCCACTCACTAGGAAGGAAGAATGCACAGTTAAGTATCTTCGCTTTGGCTGTAAAGTGTACTTGTGTACTTTCATATTACCTACACATGGACACTTTTGCTTGTTGAGTGAGGCGTGAGATGACGTCGAAAAAAGATCTGATGTTATTGGCAGTGGCGTGTGTTGTTATTGAGGAAAAAATGTCCAATGTATAAATAGCGAACCCGACACTGTATTGCACAGACTTGTTGCCGATACACGGTCGTTCTTGGTCATTCTTCCACGTACGATAAGCAATGCACACGCTAAAAATCAGAAATATCTTGATTCCGACCAAAGAAATTGCGCATTCCAAATTTCGAACGGCGGGCGGAAGGACATTCAAACACTATTTTCACTGTACCCTGTACCACTCGCATTGAAGCCTTCGCGCTTCCTTCTTAGTAAGTGGGCCCCATTAGACCTGGTGCACATGAGATGCAGAGTAATCGCCACTCAACGTTATAATTCAAATTAACATGTCTGAGAAACTGAGTCGAATTGTTATTGTAGAGTGAAGGCCAATTCATATTATACGTTCGGCTCGGTTCAGTTCAGCCGCGTCAAAATATGTTTCCATGTATTTAGAATGAACTAATTCACATTATCAGTCTCCGACCGTTCAGCACCTATCGGCACGCTTCCGGCTGACTGAGGGCATTCTGGCCGTGAATATTTTGCCGATCTGCTGAAACGGCTGAAACAATTTGGCTGCAAAATACTGTTGCTCAGTAACATTTTCCTAAAGAATGGGTGCGCATCAAATGTTTTCACCGTATTTTCTTCATGTTCCTCTTCTTCTAATAATAATGCATTCTGGCCGTGAATATTTTGCCGATCTGCTGAAACGGCTGAAACAGTTTGGCTGCAAAAGACTGTTGCTCAGTAACATTTTCCTAAAGAATGGGTGAGCATAAAATGTTTTCACCGTATTTTCTTCCTGTTCCTCTTCTTCTAATAATAATGCAATAGCACAGAATTTTTCACGTGAAAAATGCAAAATAATTTTCGAAAAACTCCTAAGACTTTTTTCAATATTAAAACTGTAAAGCTTTTACGTCACTTTGACAACTTTTCAGTTTGATTATTGAAAAAAGTCGAAGGAGTTTTTCGAAAATTATGTTGAGGGGTTACTAAGCAACAGTCTCGTTAAGCCAAATCACGCCCATCAGCCGTTTCAGCAGATCGGCAAAATATTCTTGGCCAGAATACCCCAGTCAGCCGGAAGCAGATTGTATGTTTTCTCTGGCCGGAAGCGTGCCGATAGGTGCTGAACGGTCGGAGTCTGATAATGTGAATTAGTTCATTCTAAATACATGGAAACCGAGATGGAAACATATTTTGACGCGGCGGAGATGAAACGAGCCGAACGTATAATATGAATTGGCCTTTACTCTACAGGGTGTCGAAACCTTGACGTCAACTTTCATGAGAGCGAAGTCTGTTAGGAAAAGAGTCAACTTTTCGAAGGTTGGCAAACAATACTCATCAAACTTATCGAAGGTGTTTATAACTTAGAAATATTCTGAACTTATTACAGATTAAGTGTACTTAATTGGATATACCTATTGAATCGGCAATTGTATGATGATATTCAATTGTTCCTATCCAGCCAAACACCATCTGTACCACACGTTTAATTATTGTGTGTATACGCATATCATGAATTGATAAACATTAATCGTCAGATGTTAGGGAAAGTTTACTCTAGTCATGGCAGATTCGAAACAATGTTTGGTTTATGGTTGGGGGCCTTTATTGACAGTCTACCGGGTGACTTGTCCGACAGCCGAGAATATTGCTAATGTAGCCGAAAGTGTTGAAGAAAACCCAGGTTTGTCCATTCCTCGTCGTTCTTTGAAATTAGGCATACCACAAACGTCATTACACCTATTTTTGCATGAAGTTTTGAGTCTTAAGGCTTAAAAAGTTCAGATAATACAAGTCAAGCCGGCCGATCATCAACAACGTCGTGTTCATCGAAAAATCATCTTGAGTGATGAGGCACATTTCCACCTCGGTGGCTCCGTCAACAAGCATCTGGGGCTCGGATAACCCAAGAGTTATTGTTGAAAAGCCTCTCTATCCTCAACGTGTGACTGTTTGGTGCGGTTTATGGTCCGGTGGAGTCATTGGACCTTACTTTCTCGACAATGAGGCTGGAGGGACAATTAATATGAATAGATTGCGCTATCGAGAAATGATTAATGATTTTTTTATGGCCGAAATTGGATAGTATTGATGTGGACAACGTTTACTTTCAACAAGACGGCGCTACGTGCCACTCAAGCAACTAAACCATTGATCTTTTGCGGGAAATGTTTCCGGACGGTGTTATCTCTCGTTGAGGTGATCCAATTGGCCACCGACATCTTGTGATTAAAAACCTTGCAACTAATTCCTTTGGGGCCACGTAAAAGAGAAGGTCTAAGCCAATAGCCCAGCGTCGATTCAAGACCTCAAAAATGGAACTCGTGAGGCTATCGAGGACATAGGGCAGCCACTTTGCGATTCGGTTCTGGAAAATTTCATTGAAAGGATATGGTCCTGTGAGCGTGGTCGTGGTGGTCATTTGCATGATGTCAGTGCGTAAATCGTCAGAACCATCCTTTCGCACGTCTATTTGGGGGATTTTCTTTGTTGATCCTTTTCGCTCTGCTTATATTCATACATTTGTTGCACTTGGTTTTTTCCTGTTCTGTCTAGTTGGTTTTCCGGCTGTACAAAGTTCATTACGCATGACTTTCTTTGTATCTAGAAGGGCGTATTTTTCATCGGACAGATACCAATGCGAGTATTACCTACTGCTGCATGTGTTTAATCTTCTTCTGATAAATTATATTCTTCATTGTCAAAATTAAGAATCCATACTACTTTTATTTTCCTATATAATAGCTTTGAATCAATATCTTGTATAAATATGCAATGTAATTTCAGAATCTGACACTGCATGATGTTCCACATATGGGACAAACTGTTTTGTGATTTTTTCTATAAATTTTTGGAAATCAAAATGATTGAAACTTGCCTTAATAGTATCTTGAAAATACAAAAAGAATCAAGATATTTGTTCCTCCGCAATAAAACACTTTTCATGATAAAAAACGACCACAGATATCATCGAACTGTCGCCCAAACCAGATTCAGTAAGAATGGATAAATGAAAGCCTGTTGTAGGCATTCTACTTAGTTCAGCGCCTCTGCGTGTATCATACTGCTTCTTATGAATGAGCTAGATATGGACTGTACAATGCAATTACGAAAACATTCACCTGAATTGAAAAAAAATTATTTTTTGGGTTTGTGCCATATATGGCACACGATGCGGTGAAGGGTTAATGGCATAGCTTCTTCTCTATAATGAAACAAACATCTGATCATTTATAATGAAAAATATTTTCCTTGAATATCAAAATAACCCCTCTTATTGGAAAACCCTTTAATTGGGGCTATACTCACGTGTAATCGTCGAAGCAGTCGCCATTGAAGCCGCAGTCCATCATATTGCAGCGGCCTTCTCTGGCGGTTCGGCCCTCGATGCTCATCTCGTAGGTTATGTTGAAGCCGAACACGTTCAAAAAATGATCGAGCACCCTGAGATGAGTCCCGTCTAGGTCTGATAACTGCAGGCTGATCACCAGGTAGCTCTGGTTGGTCTCTACCGTACGCTCGGTTACTACGTTCGTTTCGTTCACCACTAAGAGATCGCGACCGTTGAAGTGGAAACCGTCGTCGTACACTTGGTATTCGGTGAATTTCAGACCTGAAATGAAAATCGGGATACTGTTAGAAACAGTAGGGGAAGTGTGCCCATGTTGGCACCCTTAACGAATTATTCACATATTTCATTGAAGGAATATTTTTCTATGTCATCGATTGTACAGATTTACTGCTACTCGTATGTAGTATGCATTTTTATACATAGTTTCAATATAAATTTTCAAGAATTTAGGTTATAGCACTTTTTAAAATTTGGCCACGGGTGCCATCATAAGATCACGTTTGTCCTTTGATGGCATATAACTGAAAATAAATGATATTATTTATTGAAATGTTTTATTGAAAAATAGCAGTCCTATTTCATGAAAATGAAAATATAAGTATAAAGGAACGAAATTTACATTATTTGGCATCGTCAAAATATAAAATATAATTTTTATACGCACAATTCACATACGAATATGATTTGCACTAGCACACTCGGCATGGCACCAGCTGGCGCATTTCTGGCAGCGCAACCAGTTCTCTCCCTTGGTCTAGACATGGACAACAGCTTATAACAATAAAGACAAGCGGCATCTGAAATCTGAATCATCGTCATAATGTCTTTCTTTCTCGTTCCTCACTTTCTTCTACGAACTTAATCTGTCTTTGATCTTTCTAGCTAGCTTCTCCCTCTCTTTCTTTGCCTTCTCTTCTTCTTCCAACTTCTTTTCTTCATGTCAGGGGTTGTATTGAGGATCCCAACTTTTTCTCGTTTTCTTCTTCTGTTCACTTTTGATTCTGAACGGCAGTTGGCAGTGATGAGAGTTCTTGTATGATTTTCAATGATCTCGATACTTTACTCGAAACCATTTTCATTATTTTCTCTAATATTTCTTGCGAAGTACCACGCTTTGGAGGAATCGTCTCTTGATCTTGATTATTTTTTTTATGATGGCACCCTATGCTATCATAGGAACACTCTGGCTGTGCCATCATAAGCATAAGTAACATATATTTTTCAACAAAGCGAAAAAGGAACTAAAAAGACGAAAAAAACTAAAACTTTCACACTTAAAGCATTGTTATAGAGTGTTTAAAGGAAAGTACAATCATTTTTTGAACAGGTTTTTCGAATATCCAAATAAAACGAAAAAGAATGAAATAACTAACATACATCAACCCTACCGAAAGGATTGAACTCTTATAAAAGTCACCAATTGCCACGTATTCAAGGTGTAACTACGTATATCAAGCGTAAATGCCATCTGGCTTACAAACTCAGTAAATATAAGTTTGTTCGGTTGATGTTAAGAACTTCTCTGAAGTGTGCCATCATAAGCAGGATGCCATCATAGGCATACTTCCCCTAATACGAAATATGTCATTTATCTCAAGAATTAACAAAGAATCTCGAAAGAGGAATGTTAGGTAAAGAAAAATTTTTAAGTTATGAAGAAGGTCGAATAACATTTTCGTATACATTTGCCCTAATATCAAACATATACTTCGAAGCCAGTCTCGTCAGTGTTCAAAGAACTTTCAAGAAGAAAATATCATCTAGAGTACCCACAGACCTCTGTTTCGTCTTATTGAAATTCGCCAGTATAGAGAATAGCTCTGAACAATATGATGCACGCTAGGAAACAATAGGCAAATCTAGCTGAGCGTTACGCCCTCTGGTGACAACCTGAGGATTCTAGAGAAAAAAGGCCTCCTGCGAAATTTCGATATAGACGATACTTTTCTCTGAAAAAATAAAAACTTACAAGCAGTTATGATCATTGTTCATTCCATTTCTTCGTATGTTCCATCGAATGATTATTCAAAGATTGGTTCACATTGGTTTCGACAAAAAAAACTTTTTATGATTCTTCCTACAATTGTGAGTTCAAGAAGAGTTCGATTTTTTCAATAAATACTCTGCAGTAATAAAATAATTTACCCAGTTATGAAAATTGAATTTATTTGAATTTGCATTTGGCAGATATGCACTTTTGCTTCAATCTCCTGTCATAGACATACAAAATCTTGGAATATGCATTCTATGGAACACCTATACGATGGAATAGAATGATAAAAACTGCTTGTGAATTTTTCTTTTTCCGAGAGAAGCTTCGACTGTATTGAATTTTGCAGGATCATTTTTCGTACAGAATTGAATGGGAAACCATAAGATAATTTTATTTTTCGAACACCTATTCCTCAAAAACATTCTGAAAAAAAATCATGAGGGGTTGTTATTTTAAGCCTGTAATAATAAAATTATGACATCTCCAAAATTTGTGTGGGTAACATCTACTTAGTGCTTCATATTGTGTATAGTTTTAGGGCTGAGTGTTTTTACGAAGCCGCAAGAAAATTAAAAACTGTCAACTCGTCATCACCTTCCAAAGGCTGTATCTTGGAAGTAGAGTCGATTTCGAAAAAAATTATTATGTATTACCACTCGAAAAATCTTTTTTTTACACTAGTATTTTAATCTTCCATATAAATTCTACATAGAAATACAACGATATAAGTATTATTGTATGATAAATATATATTTATTGAATACACAACATTTCATTCGTCAATTATGATTTGACTACATCAGGGGCCTGTTTCATAAAACAACAAGTTAACAGTTACAATTTTACAAGTACAAGTACTTGTAGTGAACATAGAAAATGTACAAGTGTTTTTCCGAATACGGCTCAGAGTTCCTACAACTGTACGAATTAATTTCAATGTTACCTTAGTTACCAAAATCTCAATATTTTGAACTGTCATTGTAAATAATCCATCACTGGTAATTAATATAAATTCGAACAAAATGTTCAAAAGCAAGGAGGGAAAAATTGAAATTTTGAAACTGATAAGAGACTCTAAAAGTATACTGCTGGGAGCTTTCTCAGATAAACTCACAAAAGCAGATAAAGTGAATGAGTGGAAAAAAATTCATGCAAAGACATTAAGTTTGGGGCTAGTTCCTCAGAGTAAGGATTTTACTTACACAAGGGATGTCTTTTGGCAGAATATTAGGAAAAATACCATGGTGAGTATCCAAGATGATGAAATTTTTAGAACATTCGACAAGATAAGGAATAACTTTCTCATCACTTCCAGAAAAAGATTGATAATCGCCGTAAGACTGGTTCAGAAGGAGGTGCTGAATCCAAAATGACTGAAATTGATAATTTGGTGATTGAGATTATCGGAAAGATAGTCCCATTATAGAAGGTCTCCCAGTATCAGAGACGTGGGATATTCTTGAATCCCATTCAGAATCACAAGGGTTGGCATATGAGCACCTGGAGCAACCTTCCGTTGCTGGAAGAAAAAACTGCGCCAATTTCAAAAACCGACGTAGTAGTGAGGAAGAAATTTTGCGGTGCAAGAAAATGAAACTCTCTATAGAAATAATGGAGAGGGAGAAACATTTGAAAAATCTAGAAATATTAAAATTAGAGAGAGAGCTTTGTTTGGATTATTCCACTTATTCACTTGAAGCTCTGAAAAATTGAATTAATTTTATTTTAAGTTGAAAAATTACATTAACATTCAATGTTATGTCTATGTTACATATTATTATATACCTATACAAATTTTTCTAATTGTTTTCATCTAAAATAATTGATAAGTTCATCAATTCTACGGAGTGCTGCTGGGGAAGATAATTCTCCATTTTCCACAATACTTTCATTCACCTCCGGATCTTCTTGAAAATCAATTAATCTTTGCACAGCATTTGAATACTTCTGCAGCAAACAATGGTTGTAGTCTTAAGAACTTAAGGCAAGGAAATTTGGCCTTCAGTACTCCTAACGAATTTTCAACAAGCCGTCGCGTAGATTTGTGAGCTCTATTGAACCTTACTACCGCAATATCATCAAGATTACGACCGGTTGGAGTGATCAGCCAATCTAGAAGAGGATAGCCCGAGTCTCCTAATATAATAGAATTTGGAAGAGGTCTCCAACCTTGTTCCATTCGCCTGAATAAATTTGAATTTCTTAAAACCCTGCTATCATGTGCGCTACCGGGCCATGATGCATTTATATAGTAAAATTGAAGATCTGGGCCACAAACAACCATACAATTCAAAGAGTGGTCACCATGGCGATCTATGAATTGAGCCTCATTTTCATGTGGCTTCTCAATGTTAATCAGAGTTCCATTAATGCAACCTACTACACAAGGCATGTGAGCAACATCATGAAATCGGTTCACAACATTGTACAAGTCCTCCGGCCATTTAATTATTTCATTAAACAAAATCTCATTCACTGCGACAACAAAAGAATGAAGAGCTCTACAAACGCTACTCTTTGATATTCCATGCGCGTCCCCTATTGCATGGTACTGTCCACCATTTCCTAACCAATGAAGGGCACAACAAATTTTCAATTTTGAAGATAGAGCTTGGTTTCTATCTGAATAGCTTTCCAGTCTTCCTCCTATTTTGTCTGAAAGACGTTGCAATTTTATTGAAGACATTCGGAACCTCTCATTGAATTCAAATAATGTAGGAAACTGACAATTCGTTCTTTTTCGAAAAACTCGTCTACGCCTTGCCCTCACTCTTCGATTCAGAGCGTATTTCTTCTTCACTCGATGAAGAATTCCACATAACACGTTCACAAACTTCGACTGAATGAAATCAAGAACTATTTGAAAAATGTTACAGGTCAGAAATGACTTGTTGAGATATTTCTGATTTTTACAGGTGTATTTTTGAATTTGTCAAGAAAAATGGCGAAACACTTGAATAATGTCAAATAGTTCCTGTAAAATTGATATTCACTAGTATCTACAAGTCTACAATAGTAGTTTTATGACACGCAAAATTGTCAAAAAACTTACAACTTGTAATAAATTTGCCTGTAAACTTGTAACTTGTTGTTTTATGAAACAGGCCCCAGGTAGTACGACGAATTCGTACTCCCCAATGAAGTCGAAATGTAATTGGC
>JACDNR010000177.1:0-34412 GCA_013421045.1 Propylea japonica | reverse complement strand
TAATTTTTATGCTTTCGCGAATGTGACAGATTTCTGATGTTAGAATTCCGTAGGATCTGGTCCTTTTTTTAGATTGGGGTTGTCCTTATCAACGCCAATTTTCAATCAAAGAGCCCCCAATTACAAATTTATAAATACTCAGTTTCAAATCGAATTATATAGGTACAGTGTGTCACTGGCGCAGCTAGGGGGAGGCTTTGGAACTGCAGCCCCCCAAAAGATTCTAACTGTTTCAATTTTTTTGAATTCATTTTTTTTGCAACTTTCGTATTTGTTGTATCATAAAGAATTGTTCAGTTCAGCCCCCCCAAAACAAAATCCGGGCTGCGCCACTGCAGTGTGTTGATAAATAAAATAGAAATTAGGTCTTATGACTAGGCACATAATTAAATTTTTTTCTTGTATAAGAGCAAATGCGGATAGACTATGAATATAAAGTCATTTCTCATAATTTTGTCTTCTCTCTTTTAATCATTTTACTCTTTCCTACTGGCCCCTCATTTCGCCCACAGTAGGAAGCATAATGACCCATTTCAATTTTCAACGCCTTCCGCCGCACACAAAATGGACAACCGCTCTGCGAGTTGCGTGTGAAGCACAACATTGTAAATACATAGTTCAAGAATTACGAATGTTATGAGATTCATTACCAATGAATGAATAAAAACTAATTAGGTATCTTTTTGAATTATCACTTGGAATTGGAAATGACGTTTTCAAAAAATTAAATAGAAGGTTTTATTATACGTCTTACATCAAGTACATATGACAATCTTATTCTATTTGGAACTTAGGAACCAGGTCGTTCACTGCATTTCCTCTTTTGAGAAAAACATTAGGTCGGCTTATGTATCACCTCCCTCTGAGTTATCAAAAGAAAAATGATTTACCAAAGGTACTCTAATTACAAATATAATTTGTTCCTTCTGAACATTAACTGAAGTGTAACAGACTGAGTGGAATCTTTTAAATACATTAAACGTTTCGATAAGGCATAATTTTGGATGTTGTTTCTGAAATAATTCAGTGCTAATATTGATTCATGCAACAAAATATTTATTCTGGCAAAACTGAATGCTGTGTCAATTTCTGAAAGCATTTTAGATATTTTAATTTGCTCTAATTGTTAAAGGATTATTTCATGTCTCGTTGAAGTTTCATGTGTTCATTTATTGGTCCACAATTATATAAGTTTGATGACCAAGACTAATGCAACAGTACCCATAAAACTGATCGCATTACCGCATCGAACGGAAAAGTCGCAGTGGCCGCTACCATTGAAAGTCTACCTTAAGACGACGGAACCAAATATTGAAAGGAATGTATGTTTTCATTCACATCTAACATCTGTGTTTTTCCATATCATTGAACATGTTATGTTTTTGTATGAATTCAAATCAAGTGTGTTTTCAGTTTGGAAACATTTATTAGAATGTTCTGGATACTATAGGAAATTAATTTAATATATTAAATTATTAGAACATTAACACATGTAGCAAACGTTGTTAATACGAAAACATAGCTAGAAACAAATTCCATATTCAGAAGGTATGACTACACATATAACATTTTCAGGATGCTTATTATATTTTTATGACCTTCTTCCTTGAAAATTTCACTTTTATAAAATTAATTCGAAAGACAGATTGATACCCTATATGAAAATTATTCTTAAAAAGCATACTGTATCTACTTAAAATTATTCTTCTACGTATAATACAATATCCAAATGTAAAATTCATATTAAATGTTCAAGTCTATCAATAGTTTTAACTGGGTGACCAGACGTCCGTCATTGCGACGGACAGTCCGTCAATCGTACGGAGGTCCGTCATTGATGAGCGTCCGTCAAAGTGTCCGTCAAAACTCAAAATCTTGAATTTAACTGTTAAAATCAGAGGAAATTTCTTTTTCCGGCGATCTCAGATTAAAGGGTGATATGTGTAAGAAATTGTTCATTAATGACCCAATTTAATGCTCAATTGATTCTTTTTTAATGTGCAATCGTCATGGCAACCCTACACAAAGTATTCAGAAGCACCACTTATTCACAGAGTCTTTAAAAACACTACTTATTTCAAACAAAAAGTTATACACAATTCATGTTGATATTGTCGAAAAAATCTTGGTGGATCTAAAAAAAGGTCATCAATACCAACGAATAATAAAGAAATATTGAATAATTAAAGAAAACGGACAATATTTGGACCATGTGTTACATGACATTTTTTTGCAAATCACTCCTTTAATTCGCCATTGAAGTTTGGCCATTCTAATATATCAAATAAAATGGAAAAACAAGATATCGAGTTGTACGTAGGAGATATGAATATTGATTAAGTGAAAAAAGACTCAATCTGCATGAATAATTATTTAGATTTCTTAAAACTCCCATGTTTTGTCTTATACAAAAATCAACCCACCACAGTAACTAAATATACAGATTCAATTCAATCACATCTTCATAAAAATCAATAACAACCTCAGAAATAAAATTGACACACAAACGACATCTGTTATCATCTGTATGTGATGTGCTCATTTCTGCAAAATAAAAATCGAATTACTACACGAGTTTCAAGAACTAAACTCAATGGTCATTACGATTTTGGAAGAAAATATTACGGTTCTTTCAATACGAATAAACGTCAAAAGGCTCGTATGATGATTACAACAGAAATATATAGTCCGTTTAAGAATGATTGACATCTCGGGTGGCTGTGGGAAATCGAAAATATGTTGGTATCGGTCCCGTTCAGTAAATTTCGATTTGCCGATTTTAGGTTGGTGTTGAAAATATCACTGACTTATGGCTTTTTGAAGTTTGAGTTAACCTATTGATGATATTTCGAATTTATTGGTGAATATTCTTGATTTAATCGGCTAGTGGATTTAAATATCTCTTAAATCTACTTTGATTTGATTACTGAATTGATAATGGCCGGAATACAACCAGATACCTCTCACCTTACTGCAAGAGAACGCCAGGCAGTGTATCGGTGTTACTACGAGTTCTTTAGGGATTCAGCAGATATTTCTGCTAGTATTAAACGCATTGTGCTGGTATTTCAGGTAAACGATCATGTACAATGTGTTTTCTGATTAAGTAATGAGTTTTAAAATTTCAGATTTCTCCTAGAACTGTCCTAGAATTTCGGAGAAAAAAGTAGAAGGCAAGTTGGTAGAGCCAGAGTTAGCACTGGAAGGAAACCTATTCCACATGATTATACCTTCAAAGAGACATTAAACGACATTATTTTTTCTAAAATCAAAAACAACGAGTATCTCACTTTGGATATCATTTTTGAACTGGCTAAAAAGCACCTGGATTTCGATCATTTGAAGTCAACACTTAATAATCAAAAAAATTGGTTACAAGCATCAGAAATTTGATCGAAGGAAATTCTTATTGATAAACTTAAAGATATCGTGAATATACGGTTTTGTGGTAAATATCTTGAATACCTGAGAGAAAATGAAAAATTTGTTTATCTAGATGAAACATGGATATTTGAAAGTGGCAGTCAAATCCGCCAGTGGATATTAGAAAGTAATCCTAAAGGTTTGCCTAGTATATTCATAGGTGAAGGCAGGAGGTACACATTTTGATAGATTTTTACCTGGATGTGATCTAATTCTTGACAGTGGTATCAATAATACGGATTACCATAAGACAATAAATGGGGAACTATTTCATTAATGGATTACTGAACAATTAATACCTTCTCTGCAGTTATTTGATACAAAGTGTGAATAATGCACCATATCATTCAATCAGAGTTGATAAAATACCTACGACTGCTTCTCGTAAAAAAGTAATTCGGCAATGGTTACAAGAACATAAGTTTCCTATAATTGATCAACTTAGGAATACTTAAATCCTTTGTTGGATTTTATAGAAAGTTGAATTGTTAATACAATTTTAATGTTTACTGTAACAGTTATTTTACATGTTATGTTCGCTTTGGAGCACTGCATTTAGAAGATAATTCTAATATGTAAATAAATAGTAAAATGTATAAGTCTATTATAAGTATTCCACTGTACTTTTAATAATTATTTTCAATTAATCTATGATTGCATATAATATTTCTGTCTCCAATTAACCATAAAATTTTGAAATAATGTTCTGAATTAATTTTCTCAATTTTGTACAGAAGCTTATTTTAGTTTTTCACTGTAAATTGTCAGTTTTAAGAAATGTTGAATAAGTGTGTTCTTACCAATATGGTAAGGATTGAAATAAAGATTTTATGCTAAAACTTTAACTTTTGCTTTCTCTGTATTTCAAACACTCAAAGGAACTCAATCAACTTTTATCTAAAATAATACCGACAAGACCTAAATAAAGCTAAATTGACAATCGTTTCCATTAAAAGCCAAAATATTCACCATTTCTCTATTCATAATATTCTAAGCATATACATGAATGAAATCATTATTAAATCTGTGCAATAGTATATTCTGAAACAAGTATGAATTTCATACAAAAATTATAACATCTTGTGGTCCACATTTTTTCACTTCATTTAATTTAACACCTTTGCCAAACAAGCTCTGTTTATTTTTTTTAGCTATCCAATGAAATATTCCTCTTACTGAAACAAACAGAATCGGTGATAAGTTTATTAAAGTTATACAATTAACATGCCCACTGAATAGATTCTTTTATTAGTGTTTTTGTCTTATTATGTATAACCAATTAACGAATTTGGCCACACATTTCAGAATATCAACAAGTTCTTACTGTTTCGTTTCACCAGTTTGGCTACCTCAGTTGAATTTGAGTTGAACACAATCATTTTTAGTTATAATTATGAAAGTTTGTCAGAGAAAAAGAAATTTATCTTAATTATCTTCAATAGAGTCTCAATCTTCATGGGTGAATTATGAATGACATCTCATTAGAGTACTTCGATAGTTTATAGTTTTATTTATTGAGGAGCAGCGATATAGTAATAGAACCTGAATCCCATTGATTGAACTGGACTGAAATAATAAATGACTGTTTATTTTTCATGATATTCATAAGCTTAGGGGCTATACCTATTCTGGTTTCCTCGCTCTTCAGCTGCAATTGATGGTAAATACGAAAATTTGTCAATACAGTGTCAGAAATTATACTTCTTCTGGTAGGTATAGACATTTACACAATCCTAATGGTATTTAAGAATCAGGAACATTCTCAAGCTCAAAAAGTTGCTTTGAAAATAAAAATATTGTATTAAATATATATCTAGGTTATATTTATTTATTTCGCTTCTCTGACTCTGATGAACCCACAGAAATTTTTAGTGACTTTTTAGTAACTAGAAATAAAGCCCCGACTGGACGTTCATGGCATGCTTCGATGTCAATAATTCTTAAACGGACTATATATCAATATCAACGTCATAGAACAGTTTGGATTTGTGTTCCATTGTTGAAGGAGAACAAACAATGTGGTTTCTGAACATATTTTTTCTTGAATCATAAATAATTCGAGTTTCATAAAATTTTGCAGACATGAGATCACCAATTACCTATGTACTGAGATGTATCGACCGGATGAGCAGTTTCTGAAATAAGAGAATGAATAATAATAAAGAACACAAATGGGATATTCAGGTCCTATATACATATCCTGATAATTCCAACTTTTTAACTCTTTCCGTGTGAGTGTTTGAGTCCAGACCAGTAGTACTAGCCTTATTTTTTTTTTCAAAATCTGATTAAATGTAGGACAAATACGAGAGTCGCTGTGCTAGTTAAAAATGTCATGTTTGACATTGATCGGATTCCATTACCGGCCCAAAATTCGAAAATTATAGACATTTGGACAAAACGATAGCATGCTGTTCAATAGCACTTGTAGCAATTTCGGGAAACCATCACATGTTAAACATGGTTAAACACATGGGGCCAAATACCCTCAATCTCAATGTACTCCAACAAATGTACAATATTCTTCGACGTGAAATCAAAAGCTTTTGCGCTTATTCATATTGGAAAAACATTAAATCCAATTTGAATATCCTGAGAGCTACTGTTTTCTATACATTCTCAAATTTATCATTCCTTTTCAAATCTAAACCCACCCTGAAATTTTCAAGTTTTGAAGTCGTTGCTTCCGAAAGTTATCGAAAATTCACCTGATTTGAAAATTTTCAAACTCTGATCAACATCCAATTCTATTGAAATGTTTGAAACTAACTAGTTCGATTATTTTTTCTACAGCGTCGATAATTTATCAACTGTTCTGAAATTGTACAATCCCCTGATCGCACCCTAAATACCCTCGCCTTAGGCCGGTGTAGGTTCGAGAGTTGTATAGCATAAATTGAATAAAACTTTATCCACATTTTTTGGTCTTTTCAGGTAACTTTAAATTTGTCTTCAGGAAGTAGTGGGTCCTCGTCAAGGTAATACTTTGATAAGGGGCCCTTGTGAAAATTTAGATGAGAACTTCTGTCCTAGAACATATTGTCAACCTATAAAAGCAGGTGGCAAAATTCCCTATCAATGGAAAGAAACTCTTATTTCTCCAGTATTTAACTCGCCCGATCGTGGCTACCGCGGGGCCGTAGCTAGGGGGGAAGGCAAAATGGGGCAATGCCCTACCTTTAATTTCCAATGCCCTACCTTAAAAAATAGTAATAATTCAAATTAATAGTAATTGTTTACTTCTGCCCTATCCGTTACATCCATTGCCCTACCTTAAATTCATCTTTAGCTTCGGCCCTGGGTTACCGGCATAATTACAGACCTATCTCCCTAATTGATAATTTTTCTAAGATTTTAGAACAAAGAATCAAACTGAGACTGACTGAATTTCTTTACAACCACAATGTCATAACGGACAGTCAATATCAGCGTTTAAGCCACAAAATAGAGTAGCTGCAGCTGCCAGCCTGCCAGCGGAGTACGGACGTTGGTTGGTGCGAACACGTAGCTGAAACGCGTGGCTGGCATTATGAATACTGGCCCGGGTTGCCGCTTATGATCGTGGAAACCTCAATAGTCTTTCAAAATGTAAGAAAATGAATTTTTTGTTTTGTCTAGTCTATGCTGCTTGATGACCTTTATAAGAATAATATGAAGAGCGAATTTGGTGGTGCAAAAATTAACCCCCACGAGCCCTTTATTGGTTTCGAAGAATCAGTCGTGATCTATGCAACTTAATGTCCACTATCTTAATAATATAACACTCGATATTGTCAAGCAAGAATTGACCCCCACAGGCTCCACCATTGTTTCCGAAGAAAACACATAAAATCTTAAAAAATTGGAAAATGAATTTTCTTTTATGTGAATCTATGCTACTTAATGTCCTCTATTAAAATAATATATAATACTTGATTTTGTCGGGCAAGAATTGAAACCTCACGACCCCACCATTGTTTTCGAAGAAAAAGTCATAAAATCTTGAAAAATTGGGAAAAATTAATTTTTTTGTGAGAATCTATGCTGCTTGATGTCCTCTATATTAGTCTATTAGAATAATATACAACTCGATTTGGTCGGGCAAGAATTGACCCCTCATTAGCCCCACTATTGTTTTCAAGAAAATAATATTTTTTTCTATATACTCGAGATACTTCATTCTGCTCACCTGTCCGTTAATTTTGCTAACTTATAATTTGAGAGATTTCGAACATATTTTTATGCTATTGTTTTGCTCCTTCCAAATCTACAATTATATTTTTTCTACGAGTTACTGTTACCGAGCGATATACAGTTCAAATTAAACGGATTTTTCCTATATATAGTCCGTTCACGAAAGGTTGAGCCGTCGGTTGGCCATGACAATTTGGCATATTTCACTGTGTATATTAAAATGTTAGGTTATGTTTGTTATTTTCTTGTCATATTGATACGCAATGTTGTCAATATTACAAGAAAGATTATAAATCGCGGATTTCTCACAATGTCAATTCACATCTGAAAATTGACAAATTGATAACGCAATTTAGACAGTTCTAAATATCGAACGACAGAAGATTGAAATTTTACGTTACAAATTCACAACCTGACTCGAATAAAAATATCATTGTTTGAAAAATGGAAACTAATGGTATATTAAAATGAATTCGAGAATAATGTAAAACATGTTGTGGTTATGTTGGACCTTAATAATGGGGAATAAAAGAAGAAATCAAACCCAGATGAACGTTGACGACGTTTCAGGCTTAATCAATCCCACCATTTGGAGTATTCGAGAATTATCAGTCAATAGAAGTGCGAATGAACAGAATCAAGTCAATTGAAGAAAAAGTTCTGAAGCAAACATTATGTGTAAAATGAAAACATTGTACCTATATATTTATGCTCAAAACGAATCAAGATATATCTAGAGTAATAAATGTGGATGCTTTGCTTGAAGTGCAACCCACATCTTCATAACATCTTCTAGAAAATCAGTTATCTTTATGATTGTTGATAATGTGTAAATATGGACTTGAGAATATCCTATGGATGAGGAGCTTGAAAGGATTAATTTACATATATTAATTTATCCTCCTGAACCCAGAGTTTTTCAATTTACACTTTATCGAGGATTTGATGAATTAACTCATCTATACAGTAATGATACCTGTAAATGCAAAAGTGCTTTGAACTCAAAATAATGTTAAATTTCATATCTTCAATAGTTCAATAAAAATCATGTTCAATAATATCTGACAATGAAGTTATTAAATAATATTAATTGAGTTGAACTAAAATCAATAGTTTACAATGAAGTAGGTACCTACCTAATGTTGAAAAATATTAAATTGAAGGTAACAATAAAAAAAATTCAAAATAGATCATATGCAATTGTTTATAATTGAAGAAGTTTTCGATTTACAATTTAACAAGTGTTTAGTTAATTTACTCAATATAGTTATGATGCTCTTAAATGAAGAAGAAAAACTTTGAGTTGAATCCTTTATTATATCAACAATTATTTCTATCAATATTTATAAAATATTTCATGTAACATTCGTATTCGTAACTTCAGATAATAGAATTGCAATTGTAAAGAATTATAACAGGAAATAAAAAACAACAGAGCTATCAATCAACACTATCCATATACAATACAATGAATCAAGGTAGAATTAAATTATTAATGCATTTGAACAGAAATATTGGAAAAGAATTGGGGAAAATATACGATCGAAATTTGTACTGGATATAAGGATTTGAACAATTCAAGTGAAAATCTACCCAAAACAAATGTAACAAAAAATAATAATTATTATCATAAAACTCCGAAATTTTGTTGTCCATGCTGCCATATCATGAATTATTTTTCATCTTTTTCTCCACTAATCTTCTGATTATAGGTAACAATGTTCATATGGAGGTATATAGATTATTTACCACCAAATTCAAAGTTTCAAAATCCAGTTATGTTGCATAAAACAATAAAATTGCTTACATATTTCACCATCTTCAATTGCAGTAACAACCTAGACAAAGAGAGAAATTAAATTTGATCTTGCAATCCGACCACAGTAACGACCTACAATTCAGAAAGCATTCATTAATGAAAGTATGATTCCAAGTTCATTGTTTTACAAGTAAATATAGTATTCACAATAATGAATTATTACTTTGCAGGATAAGGACAGCAAAATTATCAATTCTCAAAATTCATTCAGCGACAAGATGTACAAATCCATCCAATACTCATCATCAATCATATATAACACATCTATTTGATGGATTTACATCTCAAACCTCTAATTTGTAGGTGCCTGATGAAGCAGACGAGAGCTTGTGAAACGCTGTTGAATATATTCTGAGAATTCGTAATTCTTTGTCCATATCCAGCAAAATAACTGATTATTCTGGACACTAATACTAAGAACATAGAAGTATTATCATTTGGGATATTTCCATCATCAATAACTCCTCATCAACGCCCATATAAAATCTTTGATAAAGCTGGAATTAGTTGATTAACAACCCAATTTGAAAAATTTCACTTGTCATGGTCTTGTGATAGTCACGGTCATGTTTGCGTGAACTTATCCACACTTTTCCAGCCACGGTTTTTGACGTGTATACTGTCGATGTTGGGATAGAGGACAATCGTGCGTTATTTAGCCACAGTGTTGCCAGATGTATCTCATGTATGATAATGAGATTAACTTACACATGGAAAAACACGAACGAGTGATTTGTTTTTTAATATCTAATAACCAATATCTAGAACTTTTTTAGTGTCCGTCGAAATATAAGGGAAAAATTAAAAACTGACCAGCCACTGTTTTAGCGATTACTGTGTGGGGGTTATCCGGGGGCGGTGCATTCTCAACAAAAATTTTTTTGAATAGTATTTCGAACACAGATATCAAATCTAGTGAGACATTTTTTTGGGCGTCCGTCGAAGTACGAGAAAAAAATTAAAAACTGACCAGCCACGGTTTTAGCGATAACTGTGCGGGGGGTTATCCGGGGGCGGTGCATTCTCAACAAAAAATTTTTTGCATAGTATTTTTAACACAGATATCAAATCTAATGACACATTTTTGGGCGTCCGTCGAAGTACGAGAAAAAAATTAAAAACTGACCAGCAACGGTTTTAGCGATAACTCTGCGGGGGGTTATCCGGGGGCGGTGCATTCTCAACAAAAATTTTTTGAATAGTATTTCGAACACAGATATCAAATCTAGTAAGACATTTTTTGGGCGCCCGTCGAAGTACGAGAAAAAAATTAAAAACTGACCAGCCACGATTTTAGCGATAACTCTGCGGGGGGTTATCCGGGGCGGTGCATTCTCAAGAAAATTTTTTTGCATAGTATTTTAACACAGATATCAAATCTAATGACACATTTTTTTGGGCGTCCGTCGAAGTACGAGAAAAAAATTAAAAACTGACCAGCCACGGTTTTAGCGATAACTCTGCGGGGGGTTATCCGGGGCGGTGCATTCTCAACAAATATTTTTTGAATAGTATTTCGAACACAGATATCAAATCTAGTGAGACATTGTTTTGGGCGCCCGTCGAAGTACGAGAAAAAATTAAAAACTGACCAGCCACGGTTTTAGCGATAACTCTGCGGGGGGTTATCGGGGAGCGGTGCATTCTCAACAAAAATTTTTTTGAATAGTACTTCGAACACAGATATCAAATCTAGTGAGACATTTTTTTGGGCGCCCGTCGAAGTACGAGAAAAAAATTAAAAACTGACCAGCCACGGTTTTAGCGATAACTCTGCGGGGGGTTATCCGGGGGCGGTGCATTCTCAACAAAAAATTTTTTGAATAGTATTTCGAACACAGATATCAAATCTAGTGAGACATTTTTTTGGGCGCCCGTCGAAGTACGAGAAAAAAATTAAAAACTGACCAGCCACGGTTTTAGCGATAACTCTGCGGGGGGTTATCCGGGGGCGGTGCATTCTCAACAAAAAATTTTTGCATAGTATTTTTAACACAGATATCAAATCTAATGAAACATTTTTTTGGGCGTCCGTCGAAGTACGAGAAAAAAAATTAAAAACTGACCAGCCACGGTTTTAGCGATAACTCTGCGGGGGGTTATCCGGGGGCGGTGCATTCTCAACAAAAATTTTTGCATAGTATTTTTAACACAGATATCAAATATAATGACACATTTTTTGGGCGTCCGTCGAAGTACGAGAAAAAAATTAAAAACTGACCAGCCACGGTTTTAGCGATAACTCTGCGGGGGGTTATCCGGGGGCGGTGCATTCTCAACAAAATTTTTTTGAATAGTATTTCAACACAGATATCAAATCTAATGAGACATTTTTTTGGGCGTCCGTCGAAGTACGAGAAAAAAATTAAAAAACCAGCCACGGTTTTAGCGATAACTCTGCGGGGGGTTATCCGGGGGCGGTGCATTCTCAACAAAAATTTTTTGAATAGTATACTTCGAACACAGATATCAAATCTAGTGAGACATTTTTTTGGCGCCCGTCGAAGTACGAGAAAAAAATTAAAAACTGACAGCCACGGTTTTAGCGATAACTCTGCGGGGGTTATCCGGGGGCGGTGCATTCTCAACAAAATTTCTTTGAATAGTATTTCGAAAACAGATATCAAATCTAGTGAGACATTTTTTGGGCGCCCGTCGAAGTACGAGAAAAAAATTAAAAACTGACCAGCCACGGTTTTAGCGATAACTCTGCGGGGGTTATCCGGGGGCGGTGCATTCTCAACAAAAATTTTTTTGCATAGTATTTTTAACACAGATATCAAATCTAATGACACATTTTTTTGGGCGTCCGTCGAAGTACGAGAAAAAAATTATAGTTTTTAATTTTTTTCTCGTACTTCGACGGACGCCCAAAAAAATGTCTCACTAGATTTGATATCTGTGTTCGAAATACTATTAAAAAAAATTTCTGTTGAGAATGCACCGCCCCCGGATAACCCCCACACAGTAATCGCTAAAACCGTGGCTGGTCAGTTTTTAATTTTTTTCTCGTACTTCGACAGAGGCCCAAAAAAATGTATCACTAGATTTGATATCTGTGTTAAAAATACTATGCAAAAAAAATTTTGTTGAGAATGCACCGCCCCCGGATAACCCCCCGCAGAGTTATCGCTAAAACCGTGGCTGGTCAGTTTTTAATTTTTTTCTCGTACTTCGACGGACGCCCAAAAAAATGTGTCATTAGATTTGATATCTGTGTTAAAAATACTATGCAAAAAAATTTTTGTTGAGAATGCACCGCTCTCGGATAACCCCCCGCAGAGTTATCGCTAAAACCGTGGCTGGTCAGTTTTTAATTTTTTCTCGTACTTCGACGGGCGCCCAAAAAAATGTCTCACTAGATTTGATATCTGTGTTCGAAATACTAATCAAAAAAATTTTGTTGAGAATGCACCCCCCCGGATAACCCCCCGCAGAGTTATCGCTAAAACGTGGCTGGTCAGTTTTAAATTTTTTTCTCTTACTTCGACGGGCGCCCAAAAAATGTCTCACTAGATTTGATATCTATTCGAAATTACTATTCAAAAAAATTTTGTTGAGAATGCACCGCCCCCGGATAACCCCCGCAGAGTTATCGCTAAAACCGTGGCTGGTCAGTTTTAATTTTTTTCTCATACTTCGACAGGCGCCCAAAAAAATGTCTCACTAGATTTGATATCTGTGTTAAAAATACTATGCAAAAAAAGTTTTTTTGAGAATGCACCGCCCCCGGATAACCCCCCGCAGAGTTATCGCTAAAACCGTGGCTGGTCAGTTTTTAATTTTTTCTCGTACTTCGACGGGCGCCCAAAAAAATGTCTCACTAGATTTGATATCTGTGTTCGAAATACTATCAAAAAAATTTTTGTTGAGAATGCACCGCCCCCGGATAACCCCCGCAGAGTTATCGCTAAAACCGTGGCTGGTCAGTTTTTAATTTTTTTCTCGTACTTCGACGGGCGCCCAAAAAAATGTCTCACTAGATTTGCTATCTGTGTTCGAAGTACTATTCAAAAAAATTTTTATTGAGAATGCACCGCCCCCGGATAACCCCCCGCAGAGTTATCGCTAAAACCGTGGCTGGTCAGTTTTTAATTTTTTTCTCGTACTTCGACGGACGCCCAAAAAATGTGTCATTAGATTTGATATCTGTGTTAAAAATACTATGCAAAAAAATTTTTTTTGAGAATGCACCGCCCCCGGATAACCCCCCGCAGAGTTATCGCTAAAACCGTGGCTGGTCAGTTTTTAATTTTTTTCTCGTACTTCGACGGGCGCCCAAAAAATGTCTCACTAGATTTGATATCTGTGTTCGAAATTCTATTCAAAAAAATTTCTGTTGAGAATGCACCGCCCCCGGATAACCCCCCACACAGTAATCGCTAAAACCGTGGCTGGTCAGTTTTTAATTTTTTTCTCGTACTTCGACGGACGCCCAAAAAAATGTGTCATTAGATTTGATATCTGTGTTAAAAATACTATGCAAAAAAATTTTTGTTGAGAATGCACCGCCCCCGGATAACCCCCGCAGAGTTATCGCTAAAACCGTGGCTGGTCAGTTTTTAATTTTTTCTCGTACTTCGACGGACGCCCAAAAAAATGTGTCATTAGATTTGATATCTGTGTTAAAAATACTATGCAAAAAAATTTTTTTGAGAATGCACCGCCCCCGGATAACCCCCCGCAGAGTTATCGCTAAAACCGTGGCTGGTCAGTTTTTAATTTTTTCTCGTACTTCGACGGGCGCCCAAAAAAATGTCCCACTAGATTTGATATCTGTGTTCGAAATACTATAAAAAAAAATTTTTGTTGAGAATGCACCGCCCCCGGATAACCCCCCGCAGAGTTATCGCTAAAACCGTGGCTGGTCAGTTTTTAATTTTTTTCTCGTACTTCGACGGACGCCCAAAAAAATGTGTCATTAGATTTGATATCTGTGTTAAAAATACTATGCAAAAAAAATTTTTGTTGAGAATGCACCGCCCCCGGATAACCCCCCGCACAGTTATCGCTAAAACCGTGGCTGGTCAGTTTTTGATTTTTTTCTCGTACTTCGACGGACGCCCAAAAAAATGTCTCACTAGATTTGATATCTGTGTTCGAAATACTATGCAAAAAAATTTCTGTTGAGAATGCACCGCCCCCGGATAACCCCCCGCAGAGTTATCGCTAAAACCGTGGCTGGTCAGTTTTTGAATTTTTTCTCGTACTTCGGCGGGCGCCCAAAAAAATGTCTCACTAGATTTGATATCTGTGTTCAAAATACTAATCAAAAAAATTTTTGTTGAGAATGCACCGCCCCCGGATAACCCCCCGCAGAGTTATCGCTGAAACTGTGGCTGGTCAGTTTTTAATTTTTTTCTCGTACTTCGACGAGCGCCCAAAAAAATGTCTCACTAGATTTGATATCTGTGTTCGAAATACTATTCAAAAAAATTTTTGTTGAGAATGCACCGCCCCCGGATAACCCCCCGCAGAGTTATCGCTAAAACCGTGGCTGGTCAGTTTTTAATTTTTTTCTCGTACTTCGACGGGCGCCCAAAAAAATGTCTCACTAGATTTGCTATCTGTGTTCGAAGTTCTATTCAAAAAAATTTTTATTGAGAATGCACCGCCCCCGGATAACCCCCCGCAGAGTTATCGCTAAAACCGTGGCTGGTCAGTTTTTAATTTTTTTCTCGTACTTCGACGGACGCCCAAAAAAATGTCTCACTAGATTTGATATCTGTGTTAAAAATACTATGCAAAAAAATTTTTTTGAGAATGCACCGCCCCCGGATAACCCCCCGCAGAGTTATCGCTAAAACCGTGGCTGGTCAGTTTTTAATTTTTTCTCGTACTTCGACGGGCGCCCAAAAAAATGTCTCACTAGATTTGATATCTGTGTTCGAAATACTATTCAAAAAAATTTCTGTTGAGAATGCACCGCCCCCGGATAACCCCCCACACAGTAATCGCTAAAACCGTGGCTGGTCAGTTTTTAATTTTTTTCTCGTACTTCGACGGACGCCCAAAAAAATGTGTCATTAGATTTGATATCTGTGTTAAAAATACTATGCAAAAAATTTTTGTTGAGAATGCACCGCCCCCGGATAACCCCCGCAGAGTTATCGCTAAAACCGTGGCTGGTCAGTTTTTAATTTTTTTCTCGTACTTCGACGGGCGCCCAAAAAAATGTTTCACTAGATTTGATATCTTTGTTAAAAATACTATGCAAAAAAATTTTTGTTGAGAATGCACCGCCCCCGGATAACCCCCGCAGAGTTATCGCTAAAACCGTGGCTGGTCAGTTTTTAATTTTTTTCTCGTACTTCGACGGGCGCCCAAAAAAATGTCTCACTAGATTTGATATCTGTGTTCGAAATACTAATCAAAAAAATTTTTGTTGAGAATGCACCACCCCCGGATAACCCCCCGCAGAGTTATCGCTGAAACTGTGGCTGGTCAGTTTTAAATTTTTTTCTCTTACTTCGACGGGCGCCCAAAAAATGTCTCACTAGATTTGATATCTATGTTCGAAATTCTATTCAAAAAAATTTTTGTTGAGAATGCACCGCCCCCGGATAACCCCCGCAGAGTTATCGCTAAAACCGTGGCTGGTCAGTTTTTAATTTTTTTCTCGTACTTCGACGGACGCCCAAAAAAATGTGTCATTAGATTTGATATCTGTGTTAAAAATACTATGCAAAAAAATTTTTTTTGAGAATGCACCGCCCCCGGATAACCCCCCGCAGAGTTATCGCTAAAACCGTGGCTGGTCAGTTTTTAATTTTTTTCTCGTACTTCGACGGGCGCCCAAAAAAATGTCCCACTAGATTTGATATCTGTGTTCGAAATACTATTAAAAAAAATTTTTGTTGAGAATGCACCGCCCCCGGATAACCCCCCGCAGAGTTATCGCTAAAACCGTGGCTGGTCAGTTTTTAATTTTTTTCTCGTACTTCGACGGACGCCCAAAAAAATGTGTCATTAGATTTGATATCTGTGTTAAAAATACTATGCAAAAAAATTTTTGTTGAGAATGCACCGCCCCCGGATAACCCCCCGCACAGTTATCGCTAAAACCGTGGCTGGTCAGTTTTTGATTTTTTTCTCGTACTTCGACGGACGCCCAAAAAAATGTCTCACTAGATTTGATATCTGTGTTCGAAATACTATTCAAAAAAAAATTTGTTGAGAATGCACCGCCCTCGGATAACCCCCCACACAGTAATCGCTAAAACAGTGGCTGGTCAGTTTTTAATTTTTCCCTTATATTTCGACGGACACTAAAAAAGTTCTAGATATTGGTTATTAGATATTAAAAAACAAATCACTCGTTCGTGTTTTTCTATGTGTAAGTTAATCTCATTATCATACATGAGATACATCTGGCAACACTGTGGCTAAATAACGCACGATTGTCCTCTACCCCAACATCGACAGTATACACGTCAAAAACCGTGGCTGGAAAAGTGTGGATAAGTTCACGCAAACCACGGTCATTATATTTTGAATCTAACATCAAGTCACATCCTTCCAAAAACCCAAAATTACTTCCTGCAAGTAACACCGTGAATCGCTTGCCTTCATTTTTTAATGTCGATGGATTCGACTTCATATCAGATTCGTGTGTCCATCGACGAATAGATGAACCTGATATTTTCTACAGATTTAAATTGTAAAAATTTTCGCAGGAAAGTAATTCTGGCTGCAACAACATAAAATTTTGCGTTCATTAACTTTTTTGTATTTATACCCCATTGACTTTATAATTTTGAAGAGTTTTGTACGTCCTTCGTTATACTCCAAATGTTCCCTAGCATAAGTCAGTAGTGCGTTGATCGAAAAGTATTAATTTTTCAAATTAAAACTCCAAATTTGTCGTTGCAGATCTTTTCTAAATATATAATCGTCTACTGTGGATGTCTTCTTGGGTCTTCCAATAGAACGAAACTCTTTGTCATCATCTTCATTAATAACTCTTCTAATTGAAGTCATGTGCATCTAAAATACAATTTCTATTAATATAAAATATCTTATATTCTTCTAACTTACGTTGAAAATGTTCGCCACTTTCGTTATGATCGTCGATTCCAATATGTTGGAGTGTGAAGCATAAGCTGTTTTTAATTCCAAATAACACCGCTTCACACACTGCCTCATTTCAACGGAAATTCTTCCTGGCATTTTGATAATAGAATTAGAATGTTTAACTGCGGCAAATTGTTATATAAGATTATAAGAATAATAAACAATAGTGTAACCTCACTTTGTTTTACTGCGAACCAGAGTTCTCGTCGGACGAGGCCGGTTACATTCGGCAACGTTGAATTTATTTTACGTTGTGACAGCGAATACTGCCAACTTCAGATAATTAAAAAAACGCCTACTATGTGCTCAACCTTTCGTGAACGGACTATACGTGTTACTCGTCAGCTATATGTGTATACTTAGTATTTATAGATCACCTTCTGGTAATTTTGAGACCTTTTTAGATAAATTAACTAGTACATTGGAGCGATGCTCTCAGGTTGCAAAATATATCTTTGTGTGCGGCGATCTAAATGTTGATTACCTCAATCCAAGTTGTAACAGAAAGAGGTTGCTTGATGATATTATGATGTGTTTCCATATTAAAGTAACTTGCTCTCAACCTACCAGGGTATACACTAATATTAATGGCCATACTTCAATTTCAATGTTAGATTACATCCTAACAAATTTCAATTCTGATAATTATTCAAGTACGGTGTTCGAACCTCATATTAGTGACCACAAGGCCATCTCGATCACAATATTACCTCACTATTCATCAATTTCTGTGGATGAAGATTATAGATTGATAAGAAGCTATTCAAACACCAACCTCCTCAAGCTTAGATTTGCGTTATCTAAGAGTGATTTTTCTGATGTGTGTGGTGCCACAAACGTTGAAAATGGCTTCTATAATTGAAAATAATAAATTCCACCATTGAAGAATGTTGTCCAATAAAAAAAATGACAACCAATAATATAAACTCTGGATGGATTACGCCTCAAATCAAACAAGCTAGTCAACAACTTAAATATCTGTTTTGGCTCCATAAAGAGCTGAAGTCTAATGAATCTCTTGAAATTTATAAAAAATTCAAAAAAGATTACAACCAACTGCTGAAAAATGCTAAATATGAGTTTAATCAAGCCATATTAAAACGATCTTCTAATTTGAATAAATCAGTCTGGAGCATGGTCAGTCATATTACTGGTAGGAAATCTCGTTCAAAGTACCCGAATACATTAAATATCGATGGATCTCTCTGTTCGGATATCGAGGACATTGCTGCTGCTTTTGGCAGCTATTTCTCAAGTATCGGTGTCAGAAGCCTTATGAATAGTTACGGATCCACTTTATCAACGGATTGTACAACCTCTAAAATGTCCGACAATTCATTTTATTTTTTTCCGATCACCGAACGTGAAGTCATTGAAACTATCAATAATCTAAAAAACAATAAGTGTACTGGTATCGATATAGTGTCTGCTAGAGTCTTAAAAACAATAAATGAGTTGATATCCGGACCGTTTACCCATCTGGTAAACCTTTCTATTACTTGCGGAACATTCCCTTCATGCCTTAAGCTGTCCACAGTCATACCTGTTTTGAAAAAAAATGATCCAACCGATATAAGCAATTATAGACCGATTTCCTTAATAAATATTTTTTCTAAGGTTATCGAAAGAATGGTTTACGACCGCATGGTGAACTACCTGACTAAATTCAAACTTTTGAAGAATAACCAGCACGGCTTTCGTTCAGGACGTTCCACACAGACTGCCGCGCTCTCCTTCATAGAGTATGTTTACAGATGCCTGGATGACGGTTTGTGGGTTTCTGGACTGTTTTTCGATCTCTCACGTGCGTTTGATTGTTTGAATTTCAATTTCATATTGAAAAAGATGTATAATTTGGGCTTTCGGGGGGTTTTTCTCGAGTGGCTTAAATCTTTTCTTATGGACAGAATAATGAGTGTAAAAATCAATGATTATATTTCGGACCATTTTAATATTCTTCTTGGAGTCCCGCAAGGATCAGTACTAGGTCCTCTTATCTTTCTACTTTTTATAAATGACCTTCCTGACCACATAATAGCGGAATTGCTTGTCATGTTCGCCGATGACGTTTCGTTTGCAATCTCTGCGAAAACGCGTGAGGAGCTAATATCAAAGTGTTCTTCATTGATGGAAAGATTTGTCGTATGGTGTAAAGTAAACTCTGTGATAGTTAATATCGACAAAACTGAGTGGGTTGTTTTCAACCTCAAGAATCAAAATGAAACATTCACTTTCAACCATGACGACATCTCAATTACATCTAAATCATCTATAAAATTTCTGGGTTTAGTTGTAGATGAACAACTTAGATGGTGCGACCACTTAGAATATCTAGTCAAAAAGCTGAACACGTCCTACTACGCTTTAAGCAGATTAAGAGGTTATTTGCCCGTTGAGTCCTTGATAACCATCTACCATAGTCTTTTTCATACACATTTGAACTATAATACGTTAATTTGGGGTAATTCTGTGAATATCTCACGAATATTGCTTGCTCAGAAACGGGTCATATCATCAGACATCGTGTAGACCAATATTCATTAAAAACAAGATTATGACGGTGACATGCCTGTACATATACAAATGTCTAGTATATATAAAAGAGAATATTAACGATATTCCCAAGCTTTCTGGTGATTTCAAATACAAAACAAGAAATGTTACAACATTGTTTATTCCTCAGCACAGAACATCTAAGTATGAATCCTCTCCACATTTCCAAGGTATTAGAATGTTCAACCATTTACCTGTTGCAATGAGGCAGCTTGGTTTTTCTGTGTTCAGGTCTAGGTTAAGATCTCTGTTAGTATATAAGGCGTATTATAGTGTTGCGGAATTTTTCAGTGATACTAATTTTGTATAAATTTGTCTTTAATTTAAATTCAATATTTTTTTTTCTCTTTCTCTGTATACTGACCTGTCTTATACACCACTGTGTGTCTAAATGGATCAATAAACATTATTATTATTATTATTATTATAATTTTGCTGCATATCTAATCATATTTCACTCTATTTTTTGTCCTTCATTCCCTATGCAATTAAAATTTAAGGACACAGAAAAAAATTCTAATCTTTGATTGCTTGGGTCTTCACTTGATAGAAGTTTATCATTTATGATGGAATACCCATGAAACAGCAAAATTTTGACGAATAAATTAATTCTATTATATAAATATCGATCAAAAATGACTACAAACCACTTATTATACAAGCTTTTGAATAAAATACAGAAAGAAACAGCATTAATTTTAACATTAACTTCAAACTATTACTTCTTAACATATACAGGGTGTCCCAAAACTAGACGTCAACCCGGAACCAGGTGAAAAAGCACGTAATGCTGGTTGTCAGAAAAATATAAAAAAAAATCTAAGTTGCATGATTCTAAAATAATGGGCATTTAAAAAAACACGAAAAATTCCACACCCTGTGACAGTCTTTTCGCGCCTGTTGCCACAAATATCAACTTTTTCCAACTTTTTTTTTTGCTGTGTAACCCTGAATAATGCTTGTATATACTGTAATCAAAATTTTGATACCAGCTGCTCTAGGTTTCATAAAAATAGGGCTTGCTTCTCAGAAAAAAAATTGAAAATAAAGAATTGCCTAGTTTCAAATGGCTGTATTGAAAAAAAATTAACTACGCAAGTTTGGCATGTTTTGTCAAAAGTTGGCGCATTTAGTAGGGATTCCAAAATGGTATAATACTTGTTAAACTGTAGCTTTCGTAGTTCAAATTCATTTTCGATTGCCTTTGAATACACTTTTTCTTAAACTGCTTCCCAGTAAAAAAGTCCAATGGATTCAAGTCCGGTGAACGGGCCGGCCACCAGATTGGACCAGAACGTCCGATTCATCTCAAGGGAAAAAATCTTACCAGAAAAAAAATTTACAGAGAAAATAATTTTTCCAGAAAAAATTTTTCCGGAGAAATTTCTCTGGAAATTTTTTTTTCTGGTAACATTTTTTCCCGTAAGATGGATCGGACGTTCTGGTCCAATCTGGTGGCCGGCCCGTTCACCGGACTTGAAACCATTGGACTTTTTTACTGGGAAGCAGTTTAAGAAAAAGTGTATTCAAAGGCAATCGAAAATAAATTTGAACTACGGAAGCTACAGTTTAACAAGTATTATACCATTTTGGAATCCTTACTAAATGCGCCAACTTTTGAAAAAACATGCCAAACTTGCGTAGTTCATTTTTTTTTAATACAGCCAGTTGAAACTAGGCAATTGTTTATTTTGAATTTTTTTTTCTGAGAAGCAAGCCCTATTTTTATGAAACCTAGAGCTAGAGCAGCTGGTATCCAAATTTTGATTACAGTTTAGACTAGCATTATTCAAGGTTACACAGCAAAAAAAAAAGTTGAAAAAAGTTGATATTTGTGGCAACAGGAGCGAAAAGACTGTCACAGGGTGTGGAATTTTGCGTGTTCTTTTTAAATGCCCATTATTTTAGAATCATGCAACTTAGATTTTTTTTTATATTTTTCTGACAACCAGCATTACTTGCCTTTTCAACCGGTTCCGGGTTGACGTCGAGTTTTGGGACAGCCTGTATAGGACTAAAATCAAAGCCGATAGATAGAAATTTGATGAATATCCTGAATGTAAACATATAATTTAAAACGGCAAATTCCTTAAGAGAACAATAAAAAACACCAGAATTCCTATACCAAAAACAGCACTCAAAATATTGATACGTAAGCCGACCCTATGCTTTCCTTAAAAGAGGAATGCAGTGCACGAGCTTAACCTCGTTCACTGACCGCTAGCATATTGCTGAGCTAGCATTAGTATATAAGTTCATAATTGTATTCAATCATGAGAATTAGATCGTTATCTGTACTGCATGTCAGACCTATAATAAAACTTCTCTTAATTTTTTTTAAAAACGTGATTTCCCAGAGCAAAATCATAATTGGCGACGAGGATGGGATGTTGCTAGTATAACTCTATACGTGAATTAAATTCTTTAAGTAACATAAAAAAAATACCCGAGTTTTTCCAAAAAGTGTGACGACGAATTCAAAAGAAATTCCGACCACGAAGAAAGGAAAACTCAGAAGTATCAAGCAGCGGTAGATGAGCCAAGAGGTGTTGCTGAATCCCTGGAACTATAGAAGGTGAACCAACCCGGACTAGATCTACCCTGTACTGCCCTTGAGAACATCACCCTTTTGGAGTTTGGAGGTAGCAGCCCAGGCCCAAGGTTTAAAAAAGAGTAAGTTGATCTAATTCCCTAGTTTTCCTATTTCCCTAGACCAAAGGAATAGACCATTTTTTTTCTCAATTTTTGTAAGAAGCAAATTGAATAGAAAATTTTTTTACTATTATTATATAACTATTGAAAGAAATCAATATTACGTCAACTAAGCATTTTTCCTTGCGCGATTTGAAAAATAAATTCAACAGAATCAAAATGACGCAACCCGCAGGAAATAACACAGATATTAATGATTTAAAATTATTTGGAGATCTTCTCCCAAAATTCAGTGGGAACTCACATGAGCTCCAATCTTTTATCGTCGAAATAGAAGAATACCTTCAAACTTTCGGACAAACTAACATAGCAAAAATAAATCACTACTGTTTCGCAATGATTAAATCTAGAATCATTGGAGAAGCTAGAATTATTGTAAATTCGGGACCAATTCCTAATAATTGGGCCGACTTGAAAAAGATTTTGATTGATAGGTTGGCTTTCGAATTAATTTTGATGTACTTCAAGACCAATACCAGAATCTCAGAAGATTCAATAGAGAAACTCTTTTATAATTTATAGAGAGAGTCATGCAAAATTACAGTTCGACTATCAATTACAGATGCAAAATTTCAATCAGAATGAAATTATAATTTATGGAAATATTTCAGAAAAAATCGGACAAAGAGTTATTTATAACAATGTGGACGAAAATGTGAGAAATTTATTAGACAGTAATGACAGGAATTTCGATGAAACGTGTAAACTACTCGAAAATCGGGAAATAAAAAGACAGCAATTAAATTTCAATAATTTCAAATCTTTTCCTCAAAATTATCAATATAGAAATACTTACAATAATACGAATAACCCTTCGACTAATCAAAATTCAAATGCCTATAGAAATTTTCCAAATTTACAAATAGACAGTAGACAAAGTCACAATACTTTTCCAAGTCAACCAATTCAATTAAAACCAAATCCAAATCCACCTAAACAAAAATTTTTTACAAACGAACAAGTTTTCGGAAAACCAAAAAACGTTTTTGAACCAAGTCCGGAGCATAGACGAACTAACAGACCAGAACCAATGTCCATCAGAACACGAGTGTTACCGCAAAAAAGACCGAACGACTCAACGAGTATAGTTCAACGAAAACCAGACTACCAACCGCGAGAAAATAATTTTAGGCCTCGAGCACCATCTAATTTCATTTATATATATATATATATATAGATATATATATATATATATAGATATATATATATATTATATATATATATATATATATATAATAATTATAATAATCGACCATAAAAATTAACCTTATTATATATATATATATATATATATTATATATAATATATATATATGTCAAAGGTATAGTACCGGGACCTTTTTCGATTTCGTTATATATAGGTTCAGTCGATCATATATAAGGTTTACTTTCAGAGGATCTTCGAAATTTTCAAAAATGTTCATGTTTTTCATTTATTTTCGATTATTAGGGAATATATATAGTTCCAAGACTTCTCAATTTTTTTCCGCACTTGATCATCTCATTCAATTTTTGTTCGGATAATTTCATCATATATCAGGCCTCTCACTATCAATACTATCAAACTAAAAAAAAAATCACCACTTTTTATTATATATCGATTTTTCAAATAACTGCGAATCGAACTTTCACCCATTTATATCTATATATCTGATAAATTGGAATTAGTTTATGTACTTTATAGGTTCGTTTGGTCATATATAAAGCTATCTTCCATAATATCATCCAAAAGTTGGAAATTTCTAACTCAATTTCCTTTATTTTCGAATATTTGTTCAATCGTACAACCTGATACTCACATTTATGTTCATATTATTAGTATACCGAGCTTTTACCTATCGTATATGGGTCAATACCATGCGAAATAGTATATTTCATTAATGACCATTGGAAAAAGAAAAATATTCTAAATCATTTCAATTTATTTGCCAATTTTTGATAAATCATCCATTTCCGGGACATTTCATTGGACCGGATGCTTATTGGTAAACGGAAAAGCGGTCAATGATAAATAGTAAAGCACTCCTAGGTGATCCTAAATATGCCATATTTTATGAGCCTCATTAGTATAATTGCAAAGATACAGGCTATTTTATCCATTTGGCAAATTTCTTCGACTGGTCATAACTGAACATGCACTCGAACTATTTTCATGATGAAGTTGTCATGATATCCGAAAATACAATGTTTTTATTTTTATTTCGATTTACCGCAGACGAAATTTCCTTTAAATCGAAGCATATTTGAAAAAATCCGAAAATACAATATTTTTTGAAGATTCTGATGTTTTTCAAATTTTGTTTATCCGTACCTGGACTTTGCTCATGACAGATATACAGGTCGCTTAGTAGAATAAGTTGATGTGTATACCGTCATAAGCAAAGTCCAGGTACGGATAAACAAGAATTGAAAAAGCATCTGAATCTTAAAAAAATATTGTATTTTCGGTTTTTTAAATATGCTTCGAATTTTAGAAACTTCTGCCGTAAATCGAAATATCTCTCTGTGTTTAAGCTACACTGTTCATGCATATGTCCAAAGCGACGACGACAGAACGATCCATTACTTGCATCGGACCATTTATTATCGAAATATTTTTCAAGAATGAAAATGGCATATCGGTCTTTACATTTCTAGAGTAAAATAATTCATTACTCATTATATCCTTTCCGATAATACGAAAATTTTTTCAATTCTAGGTATCCTTACCCAGATTTTTGTTGTCACTATCAACAGGAGTTTTATCGAAAAAATTACGATCATAAAGTTTCACTACTAATTGAATTGAATAATTTCGAGAACTATTGAATCGCAATTTTTATGGAACATAATAATTTATCAACTCAGAGCAGAACTCAACAAATAAATGTCCTGCAACAAGTTTTCAAGAGAAATTTATATACTCAAATAGAAAGAGTGAACATAAATTTCACAAAAAATCTGTTCTCGATCATACAGACCGCCATGAAATGGGATTGAATAATCACATAGATTTTAAAGATGATTTATTTCAAACTATATATGATTTCCGAAAATCAAAATCAATTGAAAATTACTGAGCATTTCTAGACCATTCGTTTTTTTTTAAATTAGACCTAAAACCTGTCAAATTAAAAACTGATAAAAAATGATATGTCTTGAAATTATTTATGATTTTCCGAAAATCGAGAACAAATGGAAAGTACTGACCACAATTCAAATTTTTAGTTCCTTTGGATAAAAAAAAACTTTTCTTGATCAAACTGACCACATCAAAAATGGATAGAATGATTACATATACATAAAGTGAAATACCTATTACTTAGGAACTACATGGTTTATTGAAAAACCAAATAAAAACTAGTGAGCAAATTTCTAAATTTTGGGCTTCTTTTTATGAAAAAACCTATTTTGGATCATACTAAACATCATGGAATCGGATTGAATGTTGAAACGAGTATGTAAAATGGAATGTTTTGGAACTATATGATTATCCGAGAAATCAAAATCAAATGGAAGTAATGATCAATATTTTGAATTTTTTGATTTTGTTTGTTGAAAAAGCCTATTGTAGATCATACAGAACACCATTGAGAATGATAAAATGATCACATGGGTATGTAAAATGAAATGTCTTGGAACTATATGATTCTCGATAAAATCAAAACCAAATGAAAACTACTGATCAATATCTTGAATTTTTGGTCTCGTTCTTTTAAAAAACCTTCTCTCGATCATACCGATCACCATGGAATGTGATCGAATAATCGCATGAATAAGTAAAATACAATGTCTTGGAACTATATAAATATCCGAAGAATCAAGACCAAATGAAAACTACTGATAAATATTTCGATTTTTTGGTTTTGAATACTGGAAAGACTTATTGTTGATCTAACAAATCACCATAAAATTTTATTGAATAATTACATGTGTATGTAGAATGAAATGTCTTGGAACTATATGATTTTCCTAAAAATCAAAGCCAAACAAAAATTACAGATCGAACTATCCAATTTTTAGATTTGTTCGTTGAAAGGCCTATTCCAGATCATTATGATCACCTAGGAATGTGATTGAATGATATTTCAATATTTCAGAGCTCTTACTTCGACCATTCGAGAGTAATCGTGTTTGCGGCTAGAAATAATTATATTTGAACACAAATTTTTCATCAGTAATTGCAACCGTTTGTTTGAGACCACTTTCGGTCCAAAATTCGAAACTATAGATATTTGGACAAAACCATAGCACTCTATTTTCTTTCGATCAAGCGAGCAAAATGTGTATATAAAACGTTAATTATCGAATTTTGATGAATAGGAATTCAGAATTTGAATTCTTAAAGAATGCCTATCCAAGAATCGAAGCAGATCGTAAAAGTGGAGGGGCAGTATTTTTTAGGTTTCAAAATGTAACTCTAAATTTCTCTGGTTTCATCATAGACAAGAAATATTAGCTAGAAATGTATTGCGTTCGTTATGTCTTCATAGCAGTCGAATCAAAATCTTTAGCATGAAAATATTTTTCAAAAATGATTACCGTATACTGGCAGTATATTATTTTTATATTTGTTGTGTTTTTAATTTTCTACCCTACCACTGATACACCTGTGATTTGAGTGCTATTCGGAATCGGAATTTGGGTTCTGCAGTGCACAAATGAAGTGGACTTTTTCACTTGAAAGTATGTAAATTAAGTAACTCCGAGGGAAATATAAATCTTTTATAGGAGAATGATACTGTAGTTCAATATATAGTAATTTTTTCTCGAACTCAACCACACAAACCGATATTCCTCGAAGTGTATTCGAAACCATGACGTAGTTAACTATAGTCCGTTCACGAAAGGTTGAGCACATAGTAGGTGTTTCTTCATTTATCCGAGTTGGCAGTATTTGCTGTCATAGAGTAAAATAAAGTCAATGTTGCCGAATGTAACCGGCCTCGTCCGATAAGCTTACGAGTTGTCAGACAACTCTATGCGAATTGACAACATTGCGTATCAATCTGACAGGAAAATAAAGAAATAACCTAAAATTTTAATACACAGTGGAATATGCCAAATTTCCATGGCCAACGACGGCTCAACCTTTCGTGAATGGACTATACCATACACACCTGATAGTAGTAGGTTATCTTTTTGCAGGACAGGTTTTTTATTTACATATGTTTGTTAAATGGGTCCCATTTCACCGACGACGTAACAAAACTTAACCGACGTGAAGATGAAGTTAACCTGGTTTGGGTGGTTAAGTTCGAGAAAAAATGATTTATGAATCACATAATGATGATGATATGAAGAAATCATGTGATTTTCTAGAATTTTCTTTCAGTCGCAGGGCTGATGTCCTGGAAATAACGAAAGTAAACATATAATTACCATAATACCCTAGAGCGGCATGTGCTCCGTTATATTCACGATTCGAAATAACGGTTCATTTTAAAATGGCATATTTGAAGATATACAAGATGCTACAAATTTTACCAGTGACATAAACTCGAATAATCAAAAAAAAATATTACAAAGATCTTAGTAGCATAATATAGGTGACTTTCAATTTTCACGACTTGTCCCTATTACATATTTTCGAAACCTTTTATCCGATCTCTCGTATATTCATTATTTGGATGAAGGATAAGAACGTGCAAACTTCTGCAAACTTTATCAGTATCGGTAAGCTAGAACTGTGAAAAATTCTCTACCTGCGGTCTCGGCCAAAAATTGACCCTCACATGTGCCATGAAAAAAAACATTTTTTTCTGTGACGGGAAAAAAATGTGACATTTTATATCTCTTGAAGTCACAAAATATGACTTTTTACGAAATTACTTCTCCCCTGTCAAAAATGATTCTCTATGTAGCCGGGAAAAAAGTACTCACTTTTTCTCGGGGCAAAAAGTATTTCGTGAAGAGTATATTTCTTTCACGATTAAATGGTCGTTTTTCCTTTCACAGAAAAAAATAGTGTATTATACACGGGAAAAATATTAGATTTTGACTCTCGGCTTTTTGTCTCCCTCCGTTCGCGTCGGGACACAACACAACCTCGAGCTAAAATCTAATACTTTTTTCCCTGTATAAGTAAAAAAAAATATATTTCACGCACTTAATATAAAAATACCTATTGATCTCCGGTATTGAACTGAATACGGTGACTTGATATATTCAAGGAAGGTTTAAAGTCTGAATACTTGAGCATTGTGCAATCAGTAAAATAAAAAAAATAGTTTTTCCATGCAATGTAGACCGATAATGAGATTGCAATCGAAAAATTACACGACAATATAGTGATCGATGTAACTTTCGAACAGAACAAGCTTTTTCACTGTATATTTAAAACATCCACATGTACATATATGTGTTCATAAGAGGAAAATCGATTGATTATTTTCGAAGTTACCCTCACTTAAACTTTGATTCATTCTATTTTCAATATTAACACAATTTCATATCCGATAAATCTCAAAATTGATATTGCGAACTATGAAAGTGACACACATATTCTTGCTGAATCTCGTCAAAATCGTATCATTCGAAGATTTTCGAACGAAAAGAATTCTGGCCCGTGGCTTGTCTGGATCTGAATAATCATAACCTTTGAAGGGAAAGAGCTGAAAACTTGAATTTTTCGAGATGGATTTCGAACCTGAATATCTCGAATGAAATCGTTAGTGGACCAAATCGGTTGGTTAGTTACGAAGTCAGTTATGTCACTGAAATATTTTTCCTATGTTGCACAATACTTCTGAAATGGTCGGTCGATTTTAAATTCAGTATCTCGTTGTGAATTAGGGGTGCGCTGATGTCTGCAAGATTTGATCTTAATCTTGTAATTACGAAATTTTTGAATAATAATTAATGAGCAGAACGATATTTTTATATTTCCACAAAACGAAAATAGAATCTCAACTGCCTGTGAAATTTTGTATGATGCTAATTATGTAGTTTACATGTCTATACAGATATAATAATGAAATACGAGTCAAAAAGTCTTCTCGCGTTTACTCAGATTAAATAATAAAATTTGAACATCAACTCAATTTAAATCAGAAACTATCACGAGTAAAATGAACTATATAATTTTGCAGAAAATCAAAATCAAATGGAAAGTGAACTCATCACAATTTCGAATTCGTGGGTTTGCCTATTCTCGATCATACTGATCACTATGGATGTAATCGAATGATTGCATGGATATGTAATATGGAATGTCTCGGAACTATATGATTATCCGAAAAACCAACACCAAATGGAAACTACTGATCCAAATTTCCAATTTTGATTTTGTATGTTGAAAAAGCCTATTGTAGATCATTCAAATCACCATGAAATGATTGAATGATCACATGTATGTATCGAATGAAATGTCTTGAAACTATACGATTTCTCGAAAAATCAAAACCAAATAGAAAATACTGATCAAAATCTCGAATTTTTGGTTTTGTTCTTTAAAAAAGCCTATTCTCGATCATACTGATTACCATAGAATGTGATCGAATGATCGCAGGGATATGTAAAATGAAATGTCTCGGAACTATATGATTATCCGAAAAATCGAAACCAAATGAAAACTGCTGGCTCATATTTCGAAATTTTGATTTTGTATATTGGAAAACCCTTTTGTAGATCATACAGATCACCATGAAATGTGATTGAATGATCACATGTATATGTAAAATGAAATGTCTTGGAACTATTCGATTTTCCGAAAAACCAAAACTTAACGGAAATTACAGATCGAACTATCGAATTTTTCATTTTTGTCGTGACAAGTCTATTCTATATCATACTGATCAACATAGAATGTGGTTGAATAATCAAATGGGTATACAAAATCAACTTGGAACTATATGATTTTCCATAAAATCAAAACCAAATAAAACTACTGATCAGTATCTTGAATTTTTAATTTTGTTATTTCGTGAATGGAGAATGGATCGCATTATCTGAACCATAGAAAGTTCAATTGGAATATTGAAAAGAAGAATGTCTGTATTTCCTAACAAGATGATATATTATTCGAGTATAATTAGTTTTTGAACGAAGATTGATATCTTGAATTTTTATGAAATTTCAAGAAGATCGCATCATCAGAACCATTAAGTTAAATTTTTTTAAATTCTAGTTTTTACATATTTGAGTTTTTCAATAATTTACAGAATATTATTCCAATCGTGCTAAGATTTTGCATTCATTCATTTAGTATTAATCTGAAGTTATATACAAAATTTTGAGGTAATAATTTTATTGCTCCCCCAAAAAACGAGCTCTTGGAAGCACCTGCTCAGGGCTTTTCTCAAATTTTCATCTTGGAATTTATAAAATATGCTTAAATGTTGGAAACAGCATAATAAACATAAATGGACTATGTACTCTTCATTATTCCGCATGTTATCTGTCTAATATCCTTCAAATTTCGAATTACAGGTGTTACGAATTTTGATAATGAAAAATTAATGTTACTTTTTTCGAGTTATCATATCTTAAGGAGCACCTGGTATAATTTCATGATACTTGATATACACATTAAATTATAATATTTCTACAGAAGCGATCTGTATATCTTCTATCAGCTAAATCCAGGTCCGGATAAACAAAAGTTTTTTATAAGCATCTGAACCTCAAAAAACACATAGTATTGTCGAATTATGAAAACTATCGTCTTTCGAATCATCACTTTGCATTAAATTACGTGGTTCTCGATTATGCATATATCAGAAGTGACAACGGAACGATTTATGACATGCATCGGACCTTTTAATATCGAAATATATTTCGAGAATCCAAAGGCATAACGGACCAGTAATAAATCATTAGATGCTGTGATATGAAATATATTCCGAGAATTGAAATGATTTTCTAATAGGGCTGGGTCGATCACGGGTTTTTCGTGATCGAATCGATCGCGACCATTTCCGGTGTGATCGAGTCAAAAAGATTCGATCTTTGGGTCATTTAGATCAGGGTTTTCAGTTGGGATTCATCGACCCGTTACCGACTACCTGCTCTGTCGCCTGTTGAATAATTGAACAGAAAAGGGATCGTGGACGAAGATCGGTACGCCGTACGGATTACGGAAAGAAAGAACAATATGGCTGTGATATGGGTTCCATATGAAGATGTTTCACATGATAATTAGTCAAGTGATTGATCGGAATCAGAAAAGACATGCCAGTTTCTTTACTTAATTGTACACAGTTATTAACCACTTTGTACATTTAATTCCCTTGACTAAAAAGTTATTGAAAAATGGGTGTTTCAAAGTAGATGAACGTACCGAAATAAATTTGTTTTCTGATGGCCGATATAAACACTCATTATCAACATTTTGAAAAAAAACTAAAAATAAATGTGCATTATATTTATATAACAAAACTATTCAATCCCAATCCCGAAGCCAAAGTAAGCTTCCTTTGTTCCTCTCTGAGGGCGGATAACCCATGCCATGCATGTGTTTCTTATTCGTATTTCGTTTTCGTACTTCATAGTTCATGACTGACGTTATGAGACTAGTCTCTGACTGAGAGCGGGTCACTCGAACGTGACCGAGTTGAAGATCGAAATTTGAAATGATCGGGTCTTTTCGGATCCTTATTTCGTATTCGTTTCGAAATGAGCGGGTCAAACGTGACCGAGTTGAAGACCCAAATGATCGGGTCTTTTCGAGACCCGTGATCGAATCACTTCTGTTTGGGTCGTGATCGAGTCAAAATGATCCAATCAATCACGATCGACCCAGCCCTAATTTCTAAAGTAGAAAATAATAATAATAATCTATTGCAACTTTTTCATGGCAACGACGAACCATAGATTTTGACGTTTCGTGTTTTGTTGAGAATTGCAAAAAATCCGGATAGCGGCGATATATTTCGAGGGCTACGCGGGAAAGTAGAAGGTTCGAGATTTACGCAGGCAAAATTTTGTCCCGAGTAGAACGATGTTTTATTTTTTAAAAAATTCGGGAACATCGAAAAATCCCTCACTAATTGCGATTTTCAAAAATTTTTTTCGACCCTTCGGGGCCGAGGAGATCTGGGCCGGCGGGTGTGTCGACGCGTGCGTCGAAATCTTTATTTTCCCGGAAGGAAGTATGGCGATAGATCTTTTCGTTTAGGAATTAAAAAAAGGAAAATTCTGGGGGATTTTATATAAGGCTTTTTCACGGGAACGTATATGGGGCGCGATGCGTGTCGAACGGAAGAAAAATGAATTTTTGCTGGCTTTGTGGTGGGTCACGATTTCCGATTCGCGCTCTGATATTTTAAATAATGCTAAAAAAAGTTTGTTGATATTGTAAACAAATTTCGATATTTTCGGGCCGTCATAGAACTTTCTGATAGGTACTGCACGTTCCGGCATAGCGATTTTGGCCTAGCGGGACTTTTTCGTGTTGCATTTCGAGAAACCTGGGTTCGAGCCCGGCAGGGGCGGCGTCGATTTCTAGGTTTTTTTCACATTTGAAAGGGTTATGTTATACGTTAAAGAAATCACGTGATTTCCTAGAATTTTCTTTCAGCTGGAGGCTGATGTCCTGGAAATAACGATAGTTTATATATATTTACCATAAAGACGCCAAAGTGGCATATATCCACTATATTTGCCGTATAGAAGTTTCGGTTCCATTAATATTGCATATTTGAGGATATACAAGATCCTCCAAATTTCACCAGAGACAAAACAGGCAGACTTTTATCGGTGTCTATAAGCTGAAATTGTAAAAAAATATATTTTGTAATCCGGTATTGAATCTGGATTCGGTGACTTATTTAAGGTAGGTTTGAAGCCTGAAAACATGTGGGTTCAATAGTTCCGGATACGGTCCAGTAGTCTCGGGTTTTATGAATTATAAATGTTTTCCATTTCGTGAGGATTGTGGAATCAGTAAATTAAGGAAAAACTAGTTTATCCGTGCGATGTGGATCGGAATATAGTGATCGATGTAGCGTTCAAAACACAACAAGCTGTTTCACGGTAGACCCACTTCTACATAATGTGTTTATAAGAAAAATCCGATAAATGTTAAAAATTGACATTTTGAATTATGATAGTGACACACATATTATCATTAAAAGACTTTCAAACGAAAAAGAATTCTGGCCTTCTGTCTTTTAAATACTCAAACCCTCGAACGGAAAACTTGAAATTTTAAGACCACTTTCGTATCTGAATATCTCGAAAGAATTCGTTAGTAGACCGAATCGGTTGGTTAGTTGAGAAGTGAATAATTTTTCCTAAGTTGCACAATACTTCTGAAATGGTCGGTCAATTTTAAAATCAGTATTTTGGTGTAAATTAGGGATGCGCTGATGTCTGTAAAATTTGATCGAATTTTAAAAGAATACATAATGAGCAGAACTATAATTTTATATTATCAGAAAATAAAAAAAATATATTTTAACTGCCCGTGAAATGTTCCATGATGTAATATGTAGTTTACAGTCTTAAAAAGATATTAAATATAATAAATAATAATTATACGAGTCAGAAGTTTTCTTGCCTTTACTCATATAATTATAGAAAGAATGAAATTTGAACATAATGATAAGTCAGTTCTCCTGTTTGAATCAACTCAAATGAAGTCAGAAACTATTATTCGCAGAATCATATTTTAGTTAATGGTCCATGCTCGAGGTCGATGGTTCGAGTATGTTATTGAATTTTGTCATTTTTTTTCTACT
>JACDNR010000176.1:0-45512 GCA_013421045.1 Propylea japonica | reverse complement strand
GAAGCAACAATTATGTTATGTGCTTAATTAATGTTGGCTTTGATTTTTTTTAACATAAGCTACAGTCTTCTTTACTTTTTCAACAAAGTTACTCAAGATAAACATGGTAGGGCACACCAAAACCTATAAGAAAGATTTCACAAAAGCCAATAAACGCAAGCAAAGCTAAAGACAATCCGAAAATTGACTGGGACTGAAAAAATAAATCCATAAAATATTTGGTTATGTTATTGATACGTCTGAAACATCAAATCCTAAACCTGATGTGTTCGTAAACTTTGAACCCGGGTCACATGACCCAATGAAGTTTCCGTAAACGCCTATAGTTAGTGACAGTTAGAAATCAGTTGGGATAGTGCGCTTTATACCGAACTGTTTGAAAAGTAATATAAATCTCCAAGTGTTTAAATAAAATAGTGTTAGTTACTGTCAATAAATTAGTGTTAGTTATTCTAGATAAACTACCTAGTGTGTTAAGTGGTTGTGTAAACAAATTGAACATACAGCACAAAAGAAATTTGTTCAACTCTGACAAACGTTACAATAATATCAGTTTTTACTTAAACCAACACAATATTGTTCGACACTTAACAATAAACTTCTGAATAAGGGTTTGAAATATTTTTTTCAGAGTATTTGGTACTTTAGTATCGAGAAAATCAAAGAAAATGAGAATACAAACCTTCAAGTGTTGCTATTTTGTCGATATTCATGGTTCCTGCGGTATAAATTTTTACTGAATGTGCTCCTAATTCATACTTTACTGGAAGCAATCCTTTCATAGGGCCACTCTTAGCTGAAAATGAAAATCCGGTAGAGTCAATTACTCAAAAATGAATTCTAGTGGCTTTCGTGCATTTGATCACCCATTATCAAAGTTATTACTACTATTATTACCCTCAAGAGCAGGCGGACTCATTGAGGTTTTTACCCTCGCTTTTCTTACATCTGTCTGTTGTTGTCTAGCTTCTCTGTCGCTGAAAAATACACTTTCTGTTACCGACTGTACTACATTTGAAATTTAAATTCACGTCAAAATTTAACATCGAAATCGAGGAACTCAATATTTAATCTAAGTCGACGAGTAGATAGGTACATCTATCAAAAACAAATTTATTATATTTTTTCGAAAATGAAAATTTGTTTGGTGTCTTCACTCAGGGCCGACTGGTATGGTAGGGCCCACCGGAAAAATTTTGTTGGGGCCCCAGAGGCTCAGAACCAGAGTACTGGTTCGGATTCTGACAGAGGCACGTAGTTTAAGGTGACCCGAAAAAAAGTAGAAAAGCAATCTTGCTAAGATGTGCGTTCCATAGTCGAGTTCGAACATTGGAGACTAGGAATTGGTTTTCGTCAATTTCAGTATAATCTATAACCCGAAATTCAATATTAAATTTTGGAAAATACCGGGATCGGATGACTGGCAACTCTAGCGTTTGACAAAAGTACTAAAATACAATATGTTTGAATAAAATACTTTAACACTAAATATATAATCAAACAGAAAAATAATCACTCTAAATAAAACAAAACAAAAACATAGACACTCTCGAAATATCAGTCGGGACACATTCTTTGGCTAGAACATGTTTTAAAAAACATGGTTCATGCATAAAATATAACAAAGTTGAATTGTATAATTCAATATTAAATATAATATAACCAAACAGAAATTATCAGTCTAAATAAAACAAAACGAAAAATATAGTCACTCAAAAAATCAGTCGGGAAACATTTTTTGCTAGAGCATGTTTTTAAAAACATGGTTCATGCTTAAAATATTATTATTGCATCGTTGTCGATATTATAGACGCGTTCGGTAATTACATCCCAGATCGGACAGATTTTTTGTCACGTGACTGCAGATATGTCTGACAAATCTGGAATTGTCGAACGATCTAGAGCTAAAAGATTGACAACTGACGAATCGACGTCTTAGATTGTTTTGGTATTTGTTTACAACTACAAACCACATTTTCCAAGCTTTTCCAGGACGGTTTGAAATGAAAAAATCATTTTGCAGATGTTAGTAAGATATTTAATCTTAATGTATTCATCTATAATTATTGTGCTATCAAATTCGAATTCCAGATCTGTTGTGATAGAAAATGAAACTATTTCGAAAGAAAAAAAATCACAGTTGGTAAATTGAATTTGATAGAAATGTCAGGATTTCAAAAAGATATAGGAAAAGCATTAATAACAGAACACAATAAAACATACTTTTAGCAAAATAAGTTATTTTTATTGCAATTTTGTCACAATCTTACATAGGAACTACAAGTTTCTTAATACATATGTACTTCAAAACAATATGAAAAAATGATTATCTATTTTCTATATCCTTATTTCCTTTATCGACCAAATCGAGTAAATTCATCCTCACTTACGCAGATTTTGTAAATTTTTTGCTGCTCTTCTTCTCGCAAATCCATTTCAAAATCGGCCAGAAACGAATACAGAACATACAGCGATCCAATAATTAGAATTCGTAGCGAACAATTCAAAACTAGGTACTTATAGGTAGATTATCTTGTTGTTGTTGTTGTTTATAACACAAGTAACACCTAACCTCACAGTAACAGATTAATCTTTTTCCTCCGTCTCACGAGGCGAGCAAAAAGATTTCATCCGGACGGTCCAGATGTCAATTGCCGAACGAAACAGATTTACCTCCCCTACATCCAGATGTAATTACCGAACGATTCCGAGCAATCCGACAAGTCCGATGTAATTGCCGAACGCAGTGTATCAGTAATATCACTTTCCACATTAATTAATACTAGTGCTCCCAGCGTTTCCTGAGCAACGGTGGAACGAATTCTGGATTTTATTAATTTTAACTTAGAAAATACCGTCTCACATTTGACCTGCGTACATGATAACGTTAATATAAACTTATAAACAACATATATTTTAAAATATGCAAACCGCGAATGCATGTTCATTTTTTTTAAATATTAAATAACAGCAGCTTAGGAACCCCAGACATCGAGAAGAATCAGACTGAAATGTAAACTACAGATAATAGGTGAAACATATCAATAGATGTGGTTATGAAAATGAAAAAATTTAACTAACACCTTTTTAGTATAGCCATCAACCGAAATAACGAAATAAATCTATAATATGTTTCATTATTAAGTAGCACCGTTTATGACAAGGGCCCCCCGACTACATAAGGGGGCCCACCGGGGAATTCCCGGTATCCCGCCTGCCCAGTCCGGCCCTGTCTTCACTGCCAAATATTTTTATCAAAACTATTGATTAATATTTATGTTGACTCAAAATTAGTACCTATATTATGCAACGAGTGTATAATTCACAGAGTGAAGTTTTAGCCTAAACTTTACTCTGTGAATTATAGCTATCGTTGCATAATATACTAATTTTGAGTTCAACATAAATATTAATCAATAGTTTTGATGAAAATATTTGTGAAAACCGCACCTAAATTTTCATTTTGGAAAAAATACCGAGCGGATAACAGTCATTATACTCGTGTAGCATACTATACTTTGTCCACGACTACTGAATATATTTTTTGAGGTTTTTAACGATTTGCGACCGTGACAGGACCATTCTATTACAAGTATAGAAGAAGTTAAATTGACATCTAAGAAATATTTTGGGAACCTTGCCATTGTATATTTTATAATAAAAGTTGATTCCATTGATGTACCTAGTAGATTTGACACCCATATCTATTAGTTGGGGAACTTTTAGAATACTGAAGAAATATCAATTGTAACAATATTATATACAGTGTGTTTGGTCATGACTTAGCGATAATTTAAGGGCATCGAATATATCTATTTTTATCGACAAAATAACCCATATTGGGGAGTTTACCCCCTCAGTTTTGGAGAAGCTCCCTTTTTAAATTTACTTTTTCATTTTAGTTGACCCCTCCTAATAATAACGATATCTTTGGACATAAAGGTCCTACAGATGTATGTGAAAAAAATGTTTTTTGAAAGATGATACTACCGCTTTTTATTGAAGTGGAACAATATGGAAACATATAATTTAAAAATGTTAAAAAATTTTTTTAAATATTTTAGTAAAAAAATGTACTGATTTTTTTAGTAAATTCGTGATAGTACAAGAACTAGCACATTGAAGTATAATTTTTTCTCAATGAGCTAACACGCAAGGATATTAGCTACAAAACGATACCAACATAATTTCTGGAAGTTACATATTTAGAAAGTAATTGCTGTTCGAACATGACCCTTTTGAAAATTGATAAATAAAAAAAAACCTCAGTACTGTACTTTCGATAATTTTTAATGATCAAACAAACAAATTAATCATAAAAATTGCTCAAAATGGCCGCATTTGCTCTGTAGACAGGCAGTGGCCTTCATGACGACCTGTCTTCTGTCTTTTGCTAGCGTAGTGATCATGTTCGAGCAGCATTAACTATCGAATTATGTAACTTGCAGAAACGATGTAAGTGTTGTTTTGTAGCTAATATCCTTACGTATTGAATCATTGAAAAAAATGTCACTTCAATGTGCTAGTTCTTATAACTTTTACTAAAACTTTTTTAAATTATTTTTTTACAGCATTTTCAAGTTTGATGTTCGTATATCGTTATACTTCAATGAAAGGTGGTAGTAGGTATTATCTGTCAAAAAACATTATTTTCACATCTGTAGGACCTGTCCAAAGAAATCGATATTATATTATTTTCCAAAACCAAGGGGGTAAACTTCCAAACTTGGGTGTTTTTGTCGATAATATTACGTATATTTGATGCCCTTAAATTATCGCTAAGTCATGACCAAACACACTGTAAGTATAAGCTAAATTAAGGAAGCGTCTGACAGCAGTGAATAATGACTTATCATTCACTAGTGATGAATGGATATTTTTCCATTCAGAGAAGAAAAATGAATTGAATTTTCCATATGAGTCTTTCCCTTCCTTATTGAAAATTGATGTATATTGAAATTAATAGATTTTATATATTAATATAATATTATATTGGTAAATTACTTAGCTTCCTTCAAATATGATGACACGCCAATAGGAGATCGAAAAATTGTGGAAGTATTTTTCAGTTTACCATCCTGTATCGCCTTCAAGAATACCTGGAGTGATATCGGCGTAGACTCAGAAATTGCAATGGATCTGAGGATTTGAAGTGTAAAAATATTAATTCATTCATGCCTGGTTACTTCTTCATATACCTACTTGTATAACTCCGAAAAATCCCTTTGTATGGCAGATTGTTCTATTGGTTGCTTCAACAATTTTCTGAGGGACAGAAAGACCTGCTTCAGTTCATCTTGCTTTAGTAAACCATCATTATCTTTATCGAAGAATCTGAATAAGAAGGTACTCCTCATTTCTCCAGCATTTCCTGTAGGAGATTCTATGCTTGGTTCTACTGCTGCTGCTATATACATGAATTCCCTGAATGACAGACCATACCGGCCTTGGATGTCTGCTGCCCTTTTGTAAAATAAAACTTCATCTGTAACTCATATGCATAGTTTAAAGTACCTTTCACGTTTACCTTTCATTTTTGAATTACTACTACTTGCTAGATTGAAATTTTTCAGAATTTAAATTATGAAATAAACACAAGTTTTCAGTTCTTCTTCCGTTGATTTTGATACGTCATAATAAGAGGTGTTTTTTTGATATTCAAAGAAAAATGCCATTTTTCAATATAAATGATCGGATGTTTATTTCATTATAAAGAAGCTATGCCGTTAACAGTGGCAAATGACCCCCACGATCACGCTTACAAGACCATATCCTTTTAATGAAATGTTTCATAACCAAATCGCAAAGTGGCTGCCCTATGTCCTCGTTAGCCTCACGAATTCCATCTTTGAAGTCTTGAATCGACGCTGGGCTATTGGCGTAGACCTTCCCATTCACGTGGTCAGAAAGGAAGAAGTCGCAAGGTGTTGAATGACAAGATCTCGGTGGCCAATTGTGATCACCTCTTCGAGAGATAACACGGTCAATGGTTTTCGTTGCTTGTGTGGCACGTAGCGCCGTCTTGTTGAAAGTAAACGTTGTCCAGATCAATACTATCCAATTTCGGCTATAAAAAATCTTTAATCATCTCTGGATAGCGCAATCCATTCACCGTAACTGTTACTCCACTTTCGACTACAGCAGCATTATCCTCGGCTGTTCTTGAGCGACGTGCACGGGTTTTATTCTTCACATCACTAACTTGTCCTAACAGCTCGAATTTTCCCACCTATTTCCACCAAAAATGTTCGAGTTTTACGAACCGTCTCTGCCAAATTTTCACCATTTTTATCATTTCAATGCGTTATTGAAGCGTGTATCGTTCCATTTTTATTAATGGCGTAGTTTCTACTAGTCAAATGTCAAAATGACAGCTTCAAACGTGACATCTACCGAAATAGCGGGCTATTCAAATAACACTCTTATTGGAAAATCTTTTACTATCGTTTCTTCTTGACAGATTTTATCGCAGTAAAAGTTGAACAGTGTTATAGGAATCCAGTTTATTGGGGACAAGTAGGTGTTTTTACATTTAAACGTCGTTCTACAAATATTTCACACAAACTCACGTTCATATACTGAGAACTGTGGTATGTGTTTGAAACGTTTTTGTTCGTTCACGAGGTTGTTGCTATTGATTTTCATTAATTTATTATCTTCTGAAAAGAACTTCTGTAAGATGCTTTCGAAATTTCAAGAAAATATAAATCTTGAATAGTTTCATATCAAAAGTTCATAAATTTTATTTCGAAAAGGGGAGGCCAGGATTTCTCAGTGGGAGCCATAATGAACGAATTTGTACAGTTTCGAATAGCACAGACCAGGGGCCTGTAACACAAGCACTACAAGTCCTACAATTGTAAGAATATATTCTACACTTGTAACTGTTTCATAACACAAACCATCTTGTAATTACAAGTACGGACTAGTAATTACGTCAAAATCTCTACATATGTAAACTTTTTCTGTAACATAAAGTTCACACTTGTATAATCGTGTCACGGTATTTTCTACAAGTGTAGATAATGTTTTACATATCTCCAACTCTAGGTAGATACAACACATTTTAATGTATTTGCAAAAATTAACAAAAATCACAACTGAGTAATTATATGTTCCTTATAAAGGGATTGTACCCAACTACTATCACAAATTGAAAAAGCAGCAGCCATTTTCATCTTCTTTATATTGTGGTAACGATGCCGTGAACTCTGACATGGGCAGTTGGAGCTCTTGTTCTGATTTTACAATTTCCAGTTCAGTTTTATGGTTCTTCAACCTTAGATATTCTACTTGCAAAGCAAGCTCTTCTTGTTTTATCTGAGCAACTTTTTCCGAATCGGAAGTATTGACTCTATCTCGCTTTCTTTTTCCTGTATAAAAATGCATTTTTCTATTATTTTTGCTTCGAAAAGAATTAGGTACCATTGAATTGCTTTGGAATAGATGGGGTTTCGTGAGCACTGATTGGTCCACTTTTATTGGCAATATCTTCAGCATTATTATTCTCTACGTCAGTTACCGGCTTGGTTGCTTGAGTTTTTCGAAAGACTCAGCTACTCCAAGACCGCATATTACAGGAGAGTCTTTCCCAATTATTTCCAGTACAATTTTTTCCACTTCCGTTAGATTCCCCATTCCACCAGAGCCAGTTTTCTTCGCATTATCAATTTTAATCTATAAATATGTACCATATGTCGATAACAATAATCTTGCAAGTTCCAAGTTTTGCTGACCATAGCAATTCTCTTCAAATTCTGCCATATCTAATGTATCCTTTACATAAGTCCAATCTTTATTCGCTGGTACTTAACAATTACTTTGAGCCAAATTGGCCATTTCTTTCACTTTTCTACTTCATCTTGCTTCCTCAGTTCATCCGAGAAAGCTCCGAAAAATATGTGTCTATTTTCTCTTATCTTAATTAAAATTGTATTTTACGTTCGAAAACAATTGTTTGTTTGAAGACATAATGCAAACAGAAGAGCCGCAATTAATACTACTTATATTGACAAGTCATGTCATATAGTAGGAATCATAGATTATAGAGTATACTATACAGGGTGAGTCTTTGACTTGTACATATATTTTAACCGTATATTCTTGGGGTCGAAAGAAACACTTTTTCCTCTACCATTTTTTCCCATTCGGCCTAAATAAGAAGATATAGCTTTTTTTGTTTTCAGAATGAGCTATGCCGCCACTGGTAAACTAACCACTGAATTTTTGCAAGTACGTGATATAGCATTCAAACCTTCGAAATAAGCTATTGTATCAAAGAAACGAGTAGATATACCATTCGAAATTTTCAAATAAGCTGCTGTATTAATGAAAGAAATATGAACTTACTTTTTTAATACCAGTTGTATATTTTCTAATGCAATGATTAATTCATCCAAAATTTTGCTAGTGATGAAAGCAGAATAATGTCTTTTTGATGTATACTTCATTTTTGATTATATCGGATTAACTTTTAAACCACTATTTAGCTATAGCATTCATTTCCAATATCTCTTGAAATCTTCCGAAATCAAAACAACTCAACCATAACCCATAACACGCATGACATTTCACGTTCATAAACACCACTTGGGCGATTGAATTTCAAGGGGTGTCCGCATGGTAAAGTCACAGACACGACACTAGATTCTTTGACATCGGTGTTCTGTGGTCAGTTTGTTTTTCAAAATCATACGACTTCATGAATAATAACTTATTAAGGTCATTTTAGTAGTAATAAATATGATGAATAAATGAGAAATGAATGTATTCTAACGTAATGTGAATTTGGATCAACGTATGTCAAAGCTCAACGAAACAAAATTGCAATAGGTACTTCGAAAGTGGTGTGGAAATTTGCTTGAATAGATAAGGATTTACACTGAAGAAGTATAGAGGTGAGCTTATTCATTGTAACCCCATTTTTTAAGAGAAAATCCGCCAGTTCTCTTACCATTCATCATTACAGATAACAAATTCTCGAATTATTCTTGAAATTTGTCAAAGTGACCACAGGAAAAATTGAATTCTGTGAATATTTCCGACAGAGTTGCATTCAGCCAAAGTACCCAATTTTTCGAATTTTTAAGATTTTTTCTTTTTTTCAACATCGAATTACTCGGAATTTGTAGTCGGGAAAGATTAATCATATTCATGAAAAACTATGTTTCAAAAATCATTTCATTTGAAGGAATCGTTTGCGAGATATTACTGAAATTTATGCTTTTCATGGATTTTCAACAGCCTGTATCTTTTTAACCAGGCCGAATCGGAAAAAATGTGTAGAGGAAAAAAGTGTTTCTTTTGACCTCAGGAATCTACGGTTAAAATATATGTACAAGTCAAAGACTCACCCTGTATAATCTTTGGTAGGAATCAAATAATAATTAATTCTATGATATTTGCATTATATGTGTAGCTACACATGTACAAAATTATATAATTTCTACAATTGTAGCCATTCGCATTGTGACATCGAATTGGGTTGGACTTGTAGTTACAGGCAAATTACTTGTAACTTGTGATAGACTTGTTACACTTGTAAGGTTTGTGTTACAGGCCCATTTCAGGGGGCCTGACCCATCCCTAAAGCCGCCAATGTATCCAAATATGAAGTAATTTTAAAAAATACGTGTTTGTTTACAGAAATGTTCCGCTAGATGACTATTCTCAGTGTGGTAGATGAATTTTACTCTACCAGTTCAGTCCGCAATGAACAGATGATGAAACACAAGTTCGCAACAGACCCTCTGATTCCTAATTTGAATTTCTATCTATATCTCGAAGGAATATTATTTTTCAATTATCAAATTTTCATCAGAAATTTGGTATTTCGACTAAAAATGTAGTTCTGAAACAATGTAGATATATTTTTCCTAGCATTTTTCGGAATTTTCTTATTCATTTTCTTATTCATTATCTTATCATCGTTTTTTTCGTAATATGACTTCGACTTATTATCTCGATATCAAAAAAGCACCTTCACAATCGATAAATCGAAAAGTAATTTAAAAATATTCTTCACCTGAACAGATCTAACTGATCACCACGTGTCCATCCTAAATTTGAAAAGAAGCGGCAAAAACTTTGTGAGCCCATGAAGAACGAAGGAAAGCACAGCAACAGGAATTCTCGGTACATACTGATCTGTACTGAAAGCAAAACCAATGAAAATAATAACATGGCGATGATAATGATTAGTACAAATTATTCACAGTAGCATAAATGCTATATCGATTTTTTTTTCATACGTGCAAAAATATGACATATTGAGATATGATTGAGAAGAATTTTCATATGCTGTCTTCAATAATGCGTACCTGTATGAAAATGTAGGATCACTCAAATAATAAGCTGAAGAGATTAAAAAACTATTACTGCAGAACAGAAAAGTTTTAGAAAGTATGAATAACTTAAGAAACTATAGTACCATGGTTACAGATCGATAATCATAGTGCAGGTGCTTTCGAGAGCTCGTTCATTGGCGGAGAAATAATGCTATTACTTCAAAATATTCTATAGGACTCGAGATTCATGGTGAGTATATGAATGCAAAATCTCAGAACGATCGGAATCATATTCTGGGAATTATTGAAAACTAAAATATGTAACAATCAATAATTAAAAAAATAAATTGAATGGTTCAGATGATGCGATCCTCTTGAAATTTTGCATGAACATTCATTATATCGATCTTCATTCATAAAATAATTTCAGGGGTATCGGATATCTTGTTATGGAAATATTTAGATTCCTTTTTTAATATTTCAATCGAATTTCCCATGGTTCCTTTTACATTAAGGCCATAAAATTCTGCATGACGCTTGTAATAAGCATCTTGCACGAGGCCGCAAAATTTCATTTCGATTGAATTCGTTCGAACTCAACAGCGGCATTTGGCGGGTACCGAACTCGCCCTGAAAATCCCAAGTCTCTTGGACAATCACAATCCCTTCAGAAGTTACCGTGCTAACGGCCGAACGGCCCCCACGGACAGAATTGACTTTGACACGTATTTGTCATCAAGGAGTCGAACACTATCATTTGAGACCATTTTTGCCTCGAAATTCGAGATACCCAGCTGTAAATCTGTAAATACTTTTATATTGACACCCTAAAAGTTGTCTCAAAAACTACATATGGCAGGGTGTGAGCAACTATTAAAATTTGAGGTCGAAGGTCACAAAAAACGGTTTTTTGCGCTTTTTTGTAATATCTCAGTTCCTATGGGTTTTTTCCTATTTTTATTTATTATCAATACCGTAAATACCGTCGAAAATGCGCACTCTACAGTTGATGAACTATCGATAAATCAATTATTATGAATATTTGTCAATTTTTATTAACTATTATATTATATTTTATCATTTTTTTTAACTAACCACTTTTTATTCAGTATCAATTTATTTAAAAACACTTACCTGCCCATGTAATAGCAGAATTGTTAATGAAAATATAGGAATTTCATTTGAATTTTAACCTAAATAATTATGAAAATGAAATAAAAATTGACAAATATTCATAGTAATTGATTAATCGATAGTTCACCAACTGTATATTGCGCGTTTTCGACCGGAGGCGCCGGTTGACCTGAAGTGATGCTGTGACCGCGCCTTCTCTGCCCTCTATCTCGAAAATGGTCCACCTCATCGAAATTTTTTCAAACAAAATTTGTAGATAATTTTGTATTTTACAATATTGATAATAACTAAAAATAGGAAAAACTCTATAGGGAATGAGATATTTCCAACAAAAGCGAAAAAAACCGATTTTTGTGATCTTCGACCTCAGAAATTTAATAGTTGCTCACACCTTACCATTTGTAGGTTTTGAGACAATTTTCAGTGTGTTATTATAAAAGTATTTACAGACTTACAGCTGGGTATCTCGAATTCCGAGATTTTGGTCAAATTTAGTCTTATTTGACTGGACTATATAGAACCAGTGCCAAAAAAAGCACGAGTACTGACTTAGAAAACAGAGCCAGAAAGCAGAATAGAAACATTACAATTGAAAATCAATTAACAATTTAAACCTACTTTGTTTGGAGAAAGATGTTGAAGAACTAGATTTTCTCCTCCATTGCTAGCCGTATTGACTATAACGTTGTCGATCATCTCCATCAAATTGCCGGCGTTCTGTACCCATCACTTTTGAACACATCAGGAATGGTAAACATCGTTTTATTTTTCCAGCTCATTATCATCTCGAAAAGTTCTGGACTTTCATGTTGTTCATAGAAAAAATTCTGAACAGATCGTGGTCTAGAATCCAGTTTATTTTCCCCTGAACTAAAAATAAAGAGATTCTAGTTTAATATACTATCGGGTTTGTATAAAAGGTGAACACCATTAACATAATTATAACAGCTAAAAGCTGAGGTGAAAATCGTATTTGAAAGAATAATATAGATCGATTTAAATCAATCAATATCAAACTCATACTTCAGAGGTTTTCTCGTCAACTTTCAAAGAATGCAAGAGGTTGATATCATCCACAACATTCACAGACAGTTCTTGGACTCTATTTGATATGATGTTCTACTAATCATTCTGATCAAATGTCTCCACAGTCACGAAGCTGAAAAATGCATACTTCTAGGAGTTTTTAGCGATTTTTTGTATCCATTATGGCTTAAGTATTACTGTTCACACAGAAATGTTTGAGAATTATTTCGAATTGACCGAATCTGCTTTCAATAATCACGAAATATTCTCAAACATTTCTGTGTGAACGGTAATACGTAAGCCATAATGGATACAAAAAATCGCTAAAAACTCCTAGAAGTATGCATTTTTCAGCTTCGTGACTGTGGAGACATTTGATCAGAAGGATTAGTAGAACATCATATCAAATTTTCAGCCAAATCCATCGGGAGCCAATTCCCATACAAAATGTGCGGGGTGCTTTTTCCGAATACATGTCCGTCCCCCAACTATCAGTTGAAGTCTGGTGGGCTATTGCGGCCTAAGTACAACTGGCAACCTACCTAAACTGGCTGTTGCGGTTTGACTGAGACCTGCACAGTTCTTTTCAGAACTAGTGCACCGTGAATAATAACACCTGTCTTTTGCTCCAGAGCGGTATAATTTCTGTGTATTTTTTGCATTATGAATTATTTTCTTGTTGCAAATAATTTATTTTTACCAGTGAATACAGGTAAAAGTTTTTGTCGTGTACATTGTCAGACAGCCATCCGCAATATAGTTTACCAATTACCTGTTTTGGTGTATGCTCTTTTTGCTGTAGACATTTATCTGTTTCTGTGTTTTGTAATTATTTTATGTTGCATCGCTTATTTTACCTGCTCTCACCGCTTATTTTTACCTCTTATTTATTTGCTTTAACCGCTTGTATCATCTGGACAGTTTGCTCACTTCAAACCGATATACATATACCTACCGCTTGTTATTATGAATTTCAGGTTGGAAGAACAACAATGACACATATTTCGTTTTGAATTCATTTTTATTTTTGTATTTTGGCATATTTGTTTATTTGTGTTTAGTTTATCGATTGTATATTTTGTGAATAAATGTTTACATATTTTCTGTGTGCTTCTTTCCCTGAAAGTGAGCAAACTCGATACTTATTATTTATCTGGTAGTCGCAATCGCTAAAAGCCTATAGATTGTACAGAGTCCTTCTCCAACTGTATAAAGGTTACCAAGGTTAAGATGAGTGTGCGACATCATCAATGAGTGGTGATCTTGAGAAATTATCAAAACTGGCGCCCGAGCGAAAGAGAACTGAAACCGAACTACACAGCAGAGAGAAAGGTTGTCACAAACGTCATCTCTGAAGATCCTTACGAGTACCTCGTTTCCTTCAAAGGCCATCCCCATGCTGAGCCCCAATATGGTGAAACAGTTGGGTGGATTGCCTGGCTGATATGACATGTTTAAAATTTCTTCCAAATTTGACGAAACTGACTTTAAAGTATGAGTTCGATATAAGTTTATTTTAATCGATTAATATTTATTCTCCAGATACTTTCATAATAAATGTGAAATTTTAGCTAACGTGGTCCTTGAACGAGAGTGCGCCCACATGTAGTTTTTGAATGAAATCATTTATACGTCCGCCAAAAAATATCTCTAATAAGAAAAGGTTCAACGCGTAACATCGCCATGAATATCAATAAAGTGAAAGCAGAGAATAATATTAAACGATTGAAATCAACCAATATTGAACTCATACTTTGGAGCTAATTTCGTCCTCGTTCAAGAAAAAATGCAAGGAAGTGGTATCAAACAGAGCACCTATGGGTGGCCATTTCGTCTTTATTAGGACTCATCAGTACAGGATAGCTCTGAATGATACAAGTTCCAAGTAATATCTTGTATCATTCAGAGCTATCCTGTGCTGATGAGTCCTTATAAGGACGAAATGGCCATCCATAGATGCTCTGTTTAATACCACTTCTTTGCATTTTGTCTTGAACGAGGAAGAAATTAGCTCCGAAGTATGAGTGCATCTTTGGATACTTAGAAGCAGTCTTGGCACGAAATACCGATTTCATATAGGTATCCAAATCGTCCTGCAGAATGCTTCTAGAGGAAGGAAGTTGTACAACATTTTGTTAACAGATAACATAGCAAATGACTGCCTGCTAAGCAATGAAAGATCACACGTATAGAGAAGGAACAAAATCGAACCAAGAACAGAACTTTCTGGAGATAGGTTCACCTAAACAAAGGGATTTTCTTATTTGACTATTTAACTGGAGAAATCTCTTCACTTCGACCGAATCGACCATTAGGAACGCTGTGATACTGATTCTGCATCAGTTTGGAAGTGATGTTAAATAGAAATGTCGGAATAGCAACCCGTTCCAATCTTCAAGAGTAAGTGGCGGAGGAAGCTAATTTCTCCATGATGAAGAAATAGACATGAATTCATTGAATTGATGAATGCCTCAGATTAACAAAATACATAGAAAGGCCTTTTCATATGTAAACAGAGGTAAAATGAGGACAAAATCTCTATGTTTATATTCCACCACGTTGTTTATAAACATTAACCCAAATTTGGTTATTTTCATGATTTCCGAAATATTTGCTCCGGCTTTTGCGATTCTGAATTAATTAATATGAATTTTAGTGATATAGACTTTCATTTCCTACAGAAAAATTCCGAAATACTGTATTATTTCAAAGACATGTCTGAAACACGATCGTTTACGAAAAGCAAAATTCCAGAGTTCAGTATAGTAGCGTGGGTTGATTATGTATACTCCGTTCACGAAAGGTTGAGCTGTCGGTTGGCCATGGAAATTTGGCATATTCCACCGTGTATATTAAAATTTTAGGTTATGTTCTTTATTTTCTTGTCAGATTGATACGCAATGTTGTCAATATTACATAGAGTTCTCTGATAACTCGCAAGCTCGTCGGACGAGACCGAGTACCATTCGGCAACGTTGACTTTATTTTACTTTATGATAGTAAATACTGCCAACTTCAGATAAATAAAGGAACGCCTACTATGTGCTCAACCTTTCGTGAACGGACTATATAGTAGATTTTAAAATAATTATGTTTCTTTTATTCTGGAAACCTTTAATTGGCTACATGATGTTCCGCTGCTAATAAACAGAAGGGGATGCTTCTTATTACTTAAAAAAAATCCTATTGCTCTCAGTTTATGCAGATATTATATTTAGCCCTATTTAGTGCCACTAAAAAAAGCTAGACCCTGCCTTTGGACTGTCAAATTCCAAAACAAACATTTGCTTTATAAATCTTGTCCTCAAATTAATTCTATTGATATCAAGCTTGAGGCCTATCTAGGTGTTTTGTTGATCTGAGATGGATACTGATAAAGACTCAACGAGAGTCTCTCCATAACAAATCGATTTCCAAAAGACCTAATGTATCTGAAGAACCCTTACTTAGTTTTTTTCTTGGCCGAACTGGTTTCGAAGGAGGGTTATTTTTCAGGGTAGATTAAACGGAATTCGCATAAGTTCTGAGATAACAATAGTCGGCTTCAGATTTGGTTGTCTATTCACTAAAAATCTGATAACCCGAAATATACAGGGTCATAAATAGCTGCAACTGTGTTCCTCATAAAATTTTTATAAAAATCTGATAATTACTCGAAAAAACTTATATGAACTTGTTGTACAAATGTAAGGAGAATCTTCTCTGTTTCGTTAGCTTTTCAAAAAGGTACATTCGTCAATAATTCCTTCATGCAATCAAAAACTATGGCCGAAAAACCGAACAGGTAACAGACAGTCATTCACATATCCTATTCTCCCCTACTTCTCTCGAACTATGGCCCGCTCGCATATTTGTAAACGACTTCCATGATTGCGATTCGGTTGTAGCCCGAACGCTGCCGTAACCTCTTCCGTAAAGAGCATACGATATCGCAAATCCTATTCACTAAATAGCATCCGTGATAGAAAATTTCAACTGTCCATAGATTCTAGCACTTTTACTGCAAATGTAATTAACCAAAATATGTATTTAGGTAATAGTAGTTATAATGAGTAGCTTTATATGTACTTCGAATGAAAAATATTATTTAGCAATTTTCCTTCTGCCTAGGTACATTTTGTTTTTAACGCATTCTTGTAAATCATGGGGTGCTAACCTCTGTTTCTGAGTTCCATTTCTCGGTTTTCTCCTGATTGGAATCGCCTTCTCCCTGTATATTTAGTTTTTCTGCGCATACTAGTAGTTGGTTGCACAGAAATTTCATGACTTTTCGAGAAGCGTTAATTAATCGTTTAGTGCTAGTACCCCTAAATTTAAAGGCAGGATGTAAGCCAATTAAAAGGCTGGAGGATCTTTTCACCTTCTTATAATATTATAACTGTTCATAAAGACTTATGCTCCTTCTTGAAAGTTTTCGGGGTCATCTCTCAATTTTTTTCTATATCGGATGTAACTGGTATTTACTTCCTCTATAGGGTTATTGTATTTCGCATACACTTCGCAATCTGTATCTAATGAAGAGGTCTGATAAGGCTTTCTTACAAATAATTTGTAATTTTTGTTGAACAGGTAGTGCTGAATTCTGGTTCTTTTACTAAAAGCAGTGGTTTCAACAACTGGTTAGGAGGGTTCGTGCCTGTAGCTATCTTATATAAAAATATTTATTGGTCTTGATACAAGATATCACATCAAATATAAAAACCTAAACCTCCTTACTGAATCAATACTAATCTTACCGCTTTTGGCGATTTTTTCCAGACTGATTTTAACGAACATTTTTGCGATCACGGGTGTTAGTTACCCAAGCGATTTGCCATATCGTCTGCTATTTACCAGAGATGTTCGGGCGAAAGCCGATTGTCGATCCTGGGTGTTGTATACAATATGCGACCCGCTCACCAGTCACGAGTGAAATAATTGAAATGAAGGATATCTGAATGACTCGACAAAGTGTTAACTAATCAGTTTTCCGGCTATAGTTTTCGATTGCAAGAACTTTGCTCTATTCAATAAAAATATAAAATGATCACACGACTTACCTTTCCGCTGTTTGTTTGGAACGCTTTTTATGTTCCTGGTCAACTTTATTAGCGAATACATAATGAGAAATATGTGTTGTAGTACCTGGCACCCAGCATCTATAAACTCGCAGTAAGCAATCAGGTGTTATAGGGCTTCCGAAAATCTAAAAATTATTCGTAATACCCCGGTGAATTTTCGAAAAGATGAAAAAAGTCTACCTCAATTGCATCAGCCATTAATTGCTTTGAAAGTGAGGCTCCAGGTGGTAGTTTGGAGGATGGTATCCAGTATTCGGAAGAAGGACTTTCTTGGATAAACATATAGGAATTATCGCCAGGGCAGAATGCTAAAATGGAAACTGCGTCTGAAAACTCGCTAGTGGTTTTGAACAAGGACATTTTTTATGTACAGTAACAATACAATTTAAAAAAATAAAGAAAAACTCATTTGCAGTTGAGGTTCAGTCAGTTTGACTGAAAAACTGGAGAATTCTATGTTTTATACCATAAAAAATTATTTTCATTATATCTGTGAACTGTCAAAGATATCTCAGAATATTCATTCTATGGAACACTTAATACGATGAAATGGACTGAATAAAATAAATAAAAGATACGACTGTATCGAAATTTTTCGAGAGAATTTTGTCTCCAGAATGAATGGAAAACCAAAAGAAAATTTTATTTTTCGAAAATTTGTTCCACGAAATGATTTTTGAAGAAAAATCATATTGGGTTGTTATTTTCAACCCCTAATAATAAAGTTATGTGATCAAAAAAAATTGTATGAGTAAATCTCTTTCATGAATCATATTATCTTTAATTTATGACTCAGAATTTTTTAGGATTCCTAAAAAAATAAAATTGTCAACCCGTCATCGCCTTCCAAAGGCTGTATCTTGTAAGGGGGGTCCATTTCGTAAAAAAATTATATGAACTACCCCTGCTTATTTTCATCGAGGAATCATCTCCCTCAGTCCCTCGCCTACGGCTGAACTTCACTCGTGAATAAAAGCTTATACGCTCGTTGCATAATAAAATATTTCATCACATTTTTTATTTTATTTTACACTTCTTAATATTTCATCACATATTTTATTAGAGTCATCATTATTATTCCATGCACATGAATAATGCAAATATAAGTTCTACAATGAAAATTATTCTTGCAATGTTCCATTTAGTGGAAAGTTTTCTTCGCTTGAAACCATACCAAAATCCACTACCAGGAAGTATATGTGATGTGTTTTTACTGATTTTACATGGTATTGCAGTCCTTTTAACAGGAACAATTTCGAAATTACTAAAGAGATCGAAAATGAATATTTTAACGGTTTGAATAACAAATCTATACCCCAACATCCCCTAAGGCCAATACCAAAAGGAAGGTATGTACCGGGTTTGATATTCTTCTTATTTTCATTCGAAAACCTCTCGGGTTGGAACTTCTCAGGATCTGGCCAAAATTGGCTATCATGGTGTAAAGCATACATTGGAATCCAAATGTTATCTCCAGGCTCAATGTGGATCGGTTTTTCTGAAGGTTTCTCGGGTTTTATGGTGAATCGTCTACTGCATTGTCTATCAGTTCTGCAGAATGGTGGATATTTTCTTAATGTTTCTGTAAAAAAATTAGTACGATTTAATATAGTAGCCTGCAATCTACTAAAAAAATTCTCGGTTGACAATTGTTCTAAATTCGAACATTATTTCAAGAAATTCGTTTCCAATGGAAAATTCTATTACAATTCGATAACTAGAAACACGTTAACCAACCGACCGAATTTTGCTGACAGAAGGAAATCAGTTCAACGATCTATGGACTCCGCGAACTAATCTACGTCATCAATTACACCTCTTCGGCAAACTGTTGAGTTAAGTCTTCCCTAGAACGTTCTGAATCTGGTCGTTCAGTTTGCACTTCTACCCACATTCAAGTGTTGTTTCTAATCAAAGAAACAACAACAATTTTTTACAATTTCTCATACAGGGTCCAGGGTCGATCGTAGTTAACAGGGAACGGAAAGTATGATCTTATTGAGATTTTGGTTTCTCAGGCAAGAACAACTGGTTGACGCTCACTTGAACGAGACGAGACGAGACGAAGCGTGATTTCGCCTGGGACCGTGCACTTGGACGAAGCGATGCGTCGAGCAGGCATCTGAAGGAATTCTCCCTATCTCTAGGTCGCAATAAGAATTTATTGAGATAGGGAGAATTCCTTCCGTGACGGGAAAAAAATCGACATTCTATCTCTGCTGAGAGGTTACAAAATATAACTTTACTCGAAATTACTTTTTTTCCCGGGAAAAAAGTTAGTGTATATATATCCGGGAAAAGAGTACTCACATTTTTGCCGGATTAATTTCGTGAAAAATTATATTTCTTTCGCTATTAAATCGTCATTTTTCCTGTTACAGAAAAAAATAGTGTATGATACAAGAGAAAAAGGTATTAGATTTTAGCTCGAAGTTATATTGTCTCGCGAGGCGAAGCGGAGGGTGACGAAAAATCGAGAGTATTTTTTTATAACTATAATATAACGTGCCTTCCAAAAAATTCGTGGTCAAGTAAGCTGGGATTCTATTTTGCCCCTCAAAGACTCTTAGGAAAATAGAATCCACAGGTTACTTGACCACGAATTTTTTGAACGCACGATATAAAATCATTGATACGAAATGCTTATTTTCCCTTTAGCGATTAAAAAAATCAAAGCAAGTAGTGATCGAATTCCTTCATTCTGGTAATTTCAGGAAAACATCCTTTTCCTACGACAACATCGAAAATTTCCAGTACCTCATAAGTTCTGGGAAGTTGCAATTTTTATTAATTGCTGCATACCGCTCACCTGTACCTATAAACTTTTGCAAAGCTTTTGTTTTTACCTATGTAGGGTCGCCGGCAATCTGGTTATTTCAGGAAATATGCCTTTCTCTACGACAACATCGAAAAATGTCTTCTTCTTCTTCACTGTCATGAATGAATTATTTTTAAAAATCAATTTATTTTTCATGATGAGAAATCACATTATTGGAATGATAATTGATGGTATAGTTTGAACAACGACTTCCTACATTAAATCCCGAACATATTCAATGTTTCTGATCATATATCCCTCCAAGGAATTATTCAACTATTTTCGATTTTATCAGATATTTTGATTTTTTTTGAAAGAAGTATTTTTCAATATTTGTTGTATTCACATAATATAATACCTATCTTTCAGAAGATTTGAATTCACATTCACAGTTGTACAAAATACAAAAATATTGTTTGTGTATTGTATGTAAAATTAGTTTATCCAGAACTCAATCGAGAGATGCATGAGCCATTGAAAACAAACTCATTTCAAACGTATACGAAAATAACTGTGTATTTTCTCATTGACAAAATTCGAGTATGAAATATTCATAAAAATCGCAAATTTTTCCTCGAGTTGGGAATACAGCGCGCCGAACTTCCCGATTCCGGCCGCCGAGAAATTTCGCCCACATGCCCCAAAGATAATCCACGCGACCAACGACTCGCCTCCTCGCTGCTCTTCGCTTCGCGCCTAATAGGTGAGTGTCTATCCATTTGTTTCAATCAAAGATTAGGGACGACTAAAGGTTGACGCTCACTTGGACGAGACGAGACGAAGCGAAGAGTTGTTTTCCGCAGGCACGATTTGCACTGAATCAATCGATTCTGATCTTCGCTTCGCGCCTCCCAAGTGAGCGTCTACCCATTTGATTCAGTGCAAATCGTGCCTGCGGAAAACAACTCTTCGCTTGTCTCGTCTAAGTGCGCGTCTAATATGCCTCGCGTCCTACGATTCGGTTCTTCGCTTCGCGCATCGTAAGTCAGTAAGTGATTCAGTGCAAACCGTGCCCGCAGAAAACAACTTTTCGTCTCGTCTCTTCTCGTCCAAATGAGCGTCAACCTTTATCGATCTAAAATATTTTCAGAACTATGGTATTGCCGATTAGGTATATCGAAAAGTATCTACTTATTATTTGGATATTAAATATGAGAACACTTAATATTCTCATACACTACTAGTTTTCTGATTATATTTGCGAGCTTGTTCTTGGGGGAAACAGCGTGGTGTCACTGCTCCCAAATGTCTGTATTTTCGAATTTTCGAACCTGAAGTGGTTTCAAACTACAAGCTGATGAAGAACCTCCCACGAAATGTTTGAGACAGTTGAGATCAATGAATTATAACTACCTTTTATAACCATCTGCAAAAAGGGAAAGTTCCTTGAGATCTCATATTCTAGTATTTCTTTTTCCTTCTCGAACTGTCAATTTCATTCAAAAGTTTTTCCTGAATATCTGGATTGACAGTTAGCTCATAAATCATGAAACAAAAGAGAAAACAGTAGTGGAAAAACCTGCAAAAAAGAATAACATAGCATTTGCTGTTATATCGTCCACAGATAAATCTATCTTCTCTTCTTGATCCATGATCAATTCTTTGACTTCAAAGCTAGAATCTCATTTCTGTCGGTTTCAAACACACCATTTCATTCCTCACTGGACTGCAAAAGCAAAGTAATCATATCAGGTCGGTTATTTCATTTCTCTTACGAAATTCCACATTCTTTCCAATTATTTCTCTGAAGAAATGTGTTACGTCTTCTCCAAACTTGTTACTGCAAATACCTGAAAGATAGGTCTATTATGATAAAAACAGTCCTGCACGAAAATCAACACTTCGTATTTCATCGGAACAAATATCATTAGGCTATTCGATATCTCATATCACTACTGGCACTATCAAAAGGACTGTGTGGACGTGTCTGATGAAGAAGATTTGGTGATTTTTAGAGGGCATAAATAATACACTGCGCAAAAAAATTAACGCACATTATGGAAATCTAAAAATTTATTTTACAACTGAAGGTGTTCTCAATGATAATAAATATTTTTATCAGAATTATGCATGCATATGTTATCCTCTTTCAAGTTTTCCTTCAATACAGGTGTTTTTTCCAGCAGGAATAAAAAGATGAGATTAATCAGATTTTGAATGTATTTTCTCATTCTGAAATCAGTTGTTCTCGTTTAATTCTAGTGATCAATAGTTTTTCTTTCGTTTGATTTACACTTAATCGCTATGCAACGCGAAACACACAATTTGACCAAAGAGGAATGTGCCTAAGCGGTAGTTTTGGCGAGAAGAAGGGTGGTGGACATACACAACAAATGCAGAAGGTTGGAGTTTCCCATACAAGTGTGTCCAGAATGTTTGCAGCGACTCAGGGAGACAGGATGAATGTCCGAAGACAGGACAGGGTAGACCACGGGGAACAACTGCATTCAAGAACGTTACTTGAGAGTTTCTTCGTCGTTGAGACAACGGTTTGCAACTGCTCGCCTCCTTCAAAATCAGCTTGAGCAAAACTCATGGGTGCAAATTAGCACTCATACAATAAGTAAAAGCCTACAGAGATATGATTCAAGGCCTTGTGTCGCGACAAGAGGCCCAGCTCTTACCCAGCCCATCGAAGGACGCATTTGGATTTTGCGAGAGAGCATATCCATAGGGAAGAGGCTGATTGGGAAAGAGTTTTCTTCACAGATGAGTATACACTCTGTCTCTTAACATTGTGATCGACGTTCCCTCGTATACAGACGTCCACATGAAAGTTATGCTCAGTGCAATTTCCTGAATACTACTGGTTTCGCGGGAGGATCGATTATGGTATGGGTGGAATGGGAATATCTTGATGCTCGCACAGACCTAGTGGAGCTATGAATGCTGATAGGTATATAGGAAACATTCTTGAAGAGCATGTTGTGCCATTTGCCCCATACATTGGTGGAAAATTTAATTTTTTTGGACGATAATGCCAGACATCATCGTGGGCGCGCATCATTCAGGAGTACCTTGAAGAGGTTGAAGTCTCTCGGATGGAATGGCCAGTACGAAGTCCAGATCTCAACGCGATTGAGCAGATTTGGGACAACCTCAATAGAAGGCTGAGAAGTTCAGCTACTCTTAATGACTCCAACTCAGAGAAATCTGGAAGGATTAGATCAGAACATTTAAGATCAATCATTCTGAGTATGAACCGTCGTTGCCGAGCTGTAATAACGCAAGGGGTGGAAATACCAAGTCTAAAATACTCATCAGCATTCCAGTATTTTGAAGATTTTTTATTTCTGTTCTTTCACATAAGATTCGGTGAAATCTGAATTTTTCTTCCATTTAATGTGTCTTGTTTCGTTAAAAACCTTTCTGAGAGAACAAAAAAATAAGTTATAAAGTCAATGTAGAGTTAACTTTCATCAAAATTGAGATTTTCAGAATGTGCGTTAATTTTTTTGCGCAGTGTAGTATATCATACAACGAGGGTATAATGATAGCTATTATTCACAGGTGAGTGGCCCAAAAAACCGAGTGAATAAGAGCCATTGTACGTGAGTAGCATACTATGCTTCATCCACGACTACTTATATATTTCTTGAAGATTTAAACTTTCAGCGACCATGACAAGACCTTTCTATTACAGTGTGAAAAAAGTCAAGTTGACAGATAAGATTTTGGAGAATTTTATTGTCATTGTATATTTTGTGGTTAAAATACTCTAATTGATGTAATAAAAGTAGATTGAGCCCTCGATTGACAAGGTATACCCATATTTGTTAGTTGGAGTACTTCATAGTACTGAAGAAATATCAATTTAAAGAATATTATATCCAAGTTCAATCTATGAATATCTGACAGCAGTGACTAATAACTCATTATTCACTTGTGATTAGCTATGGCCTATCAAACAGGCGTATAATGGGTGGATTATACAAAAGTCGTGAATAAAATAAATTTAAACCCACCTTACTCATCCAAGGAAACACTCGCAGCAAAGACAGTTTGACATGTCTCCAGTAACCATTGTTATAGGTACCTTCCAAACCTTTCATATAAAAGTCATTTTTTCTATCTTTAAGGGAGTCACATTCATAACCAAAACAAGTACTGGCAATGACATCATTGATGTATCTGCCGAAGGCTTCTCTTACTTCTATTTCAACAAGATCTTTATTCTGAAATGTCAAATGCTTAACAAAGCTCTTGGAACATTGCTGCATCAGAACGAACATATGCTTCAACTTATTTCCAGTGAAAGAAGGACTTAGGGCAGATCTAATTTCCTTCCATTTGTTACCTGAAATCAGAAAATATCAAAATGATAGATAAGGATGTCAATGTTCAAAAAACCTTTCAGATTTGCAACGTTTTTGTTCCATAAGGGATCTAAATCTGGTGGTATTGAAGGCCTGTGATCCACAAAATATTCGAAGTTCTTTATACATATTTGTTGAACTAGATCGGGATCCTTATTATTATTAGAGGTGTGAAGAAATCGTATACGCCAATGTACCTGCAAATTGTTTAACAATAATAAAAGGCTGCATATAAATATGCTCACCGGCAAAATAATCGATCCACTCGATAAATCGATGAAATTTGGTGATTCATGAATGTCCGATTTAATTGATTTTTTTTAATTGTAGACATGTTTATTTTGAAATCAATCACCAGTTTTGAATTTGAAGAAACTTGGTTTACGTCAATTTATATAATATGATGAATCGAAATCTGTTTTCAACCTCAACTTTGAAACCACCTATGGCTTGTTCCAGTTGTTCCACCATGTGATTCCTTATTTTGTCATCAAGACACAACTCCTCTTGACAATTTAATTCTTCATTTTTACAATAGGTCAATTTTTGTTGAAGATACTGGGTACAATACAGTACAATAACAGTACTATCACAAATTCAACCTTGAATCCAAAAATAAACTGAAACTAAGTGAAAAAACATACTACTATTTATGATATGAATGTTAAAAGTGACGTTTTATTTTGTGAGTGAAAAAAAATTGTGAAATAAGCGCAGCGAATTGAACAATTTCACGAACAAAATAAAATCACTTTTAACATAAAGACCATACAATGTTTCTGTACAACTGCCCTATTTGGATGATGAAATGGGCGAATTTGGAATGACAATAAACTTCAAAATGATATAAGTGTTAAAAGTGACGTTAATTAACGTGGAAGCGTGTTAATAGTTATTTTTGTATTAAGTGCGTAAAATTAGTGTTTTTTTTTCATTGCACATGAAAGTGTTAATTTTAAGCCGAGACCTCAGGTCGAGGCCTAAAATTCACTCAAAGGTGCAATGAAAGCACGAATTTTATACGCACGGAATAGAAACAACATTTTTTGTACAACTGTGAATATAAATTTACATCACCTGAAACAAAATTATTAACGATAATGCTTCCAAAACAATATTTCTATCCATCCAGATCCAATGATTTTTCTGTGTCATTACTATAGAAACCTCCTTTTTTTAACGGTAAAAAAAGTAAAGTCTTTTTTAACGGTGAAAAAAAGACTCTTTTCAACGGTGAAAAAAAGTAATCATTTACGCATCCATAGTAAAGAAGAAGTGTCAAGTTTTTTTGACAGTTGTAAAACAATATTTTCAACGCGCTTCCACGTAAACAATCAATTTCAACATTGTTTGCTGTCATTAAAAGTGTCACTTTTGATGGCAGTTGTATAAAAAACAATTTATAACAAATATTTGCCCTCTTGCACGGATTACGGCTGCAAGAATTTGTCTAGGTATGCCTTCAATAAGGTTCAGAATGAAAGCCTGGTGGATTGAATTTCATTCTTCAATATATGCGTCACTGAACTGCAGCAATTTTTCGGGAGTTCGCGCAATCGAATTTTTCACCTAAGAACATCCCAAACATGCTCAATTGAGTTGAAATCTGGTCTTGAAAAAGCCAATTTAATTCTTGAATATTAGCCTCTGCTTAATCCTTCCTCTTATTCAAAACCTTATTAAAAGCGGGCCAAGACAAATTGCAGCTGTTATTTGTGCACGATGGAAACACCTTATTGGGTGTTTCATGTTTTTTAATTTTGTTTTCAGTTTATTTTTATGACGTACAAATATAAGGTTGAATTTGTGAATGAACTGTTTTTAACATAGTGAAATTGTTCGATAGAATGTTTCGCTTAAAACCCTGTCTGTATCTTTACAGAAGTGAAGAATGAGGAATGAAATTGTAAAGAGAAGATGTGTCTTGATGATAAAATAAGAAACCTAACAGTGGTACAACTGGAACATGCCACAGGTGGTAGCAATGTTAGAACAGATTTCGTTTCACTCTGTATAAAAAGACTTACCTACGCCAAGCCTTCTTCAAATTCGAAACTGGTGATTGATTTCGGACGAACATACCTACAATTGAAAAAGAATTCAATCATCGACTCAAAATAACACATTTATGATTCAAAGAACTTCATCGATTCATTGAGCCGGTGAGTGTATTTCATGAAGTGAAACAACCAATATTCTTTAGTCTCCTAAGCTTGTCATGTCACCCCCCAGGAGATCACTCACGTGATGATTCCGCAGGCAATCCGGTAGAAACATACTCGTATAAAGTGAGATTACAGTTAACCCAGATTTAAGTAATTTCAGAAAAAAGACTTACATTTGACATAATAAAATTTCTATGTATCTATGTTGCAGTAGAGTTCTGACACTTCTCGTAGTGCTTCTGAATACTTTGTGAATGGTTACCATGAGAATGGCACATTTAAAATATCCGAAATTGAGCATTAAAATGGGTCAGTAATGATCAATTTTGTAAACATTAAAATTACCTTTCATTTCGGGGTAGGCGGAAATAGTTATTTAATAAACTAGGTTATTAAAGACAGCGATTAATGGTCAAGATTTTTAAAGCGTGAGCGGAGCGAACGCTTTAATAGTTTGATTAATAACCGAGTTTATTACAAGATTTTTCCGACGATCTCAATATGATATGCGTATGAAATCTCGATTGAAATACATTTGCATTCTGCACAAGACATACATTTGTCATAATGAAGTTTCTATGTATCTATGTTCCAGTAGAGTTTTGACATTTCTCGTAGTGCTTCTGAATACTTTGTGAACGGTTGCCATGAGGATTGCACATTAAAATAGCCAAAAAATTGAGCATTAAAATGGGTCATTAATGCTCAATTTCGTACACATTAAAAGCACCTTTTATTTCGAGGTCGGCGGAAAAATGTTTTAATGTGCAAAATCAAATACATATATCACAGTATCAAGAACTATTCATCTTACAAACTTCGAATCCAAAAAGAAATATGGAATTTTATGGAGCTAATAGAACTATCGATAGCATTTTTTAACTCACAAAAAAGGTCCAAGAATTATCAATGACCCCAGGTAGAGGTTTATTCTGAGGTAATAGGGTACCCACTTATATCATAAGCTGTTCATATTCTGATATGCTCAAATTTTGTTTTTCGGCATAAATGACTTTCTGAAAATGAAATTCGAAGACAATATATTATTTAAAAAAAAATTGTGTTTCCGAAAATACTTTCGCCATTGCGCTTCGTTTTTCTTTGCTTCTTTGGTAGGATATGAGTTCGCATTAGAACACAGTTTTTTCGGTTGAAATTATTTTTAGTTTTCACCAAGGACGTACGTACAGACTTCTGTCCGAATTAATTCAGTAAAAAAATGGTGCGCCTATCTTTAAGGTGAGAATGGTATCTTGAGTTTTTCACCTGCGACAAATACTTTCTGAGATAAACAATAAAATGCTATTTTTTAAGAGAATTATCAAATTTTTTGATACATAGGTAAATGCAGCTCAGTTCATCCGAAAAGCGATGATATGACTCTTCATTTAATCTACTGGGCAGGAAAAAACCCCAAACAGATAATCATCAATTATTCCAATTCATGCATTAACAGAAAATTGGTCCCCGAAATGAGTTTCTCTAATCTTTAGTGGATTATCATCTGCCCAAAATAGGAAAATGAAGGGACTGAATAGCCTCGAACTGTGTCTAGATGATTTGGAAGTAGATAATCAAAGAGTTTTTTATATCATTTTTTTTATTTTTAATCTAGTATTTGTCGCAGGTGAAAAACTCAAGATGCCATTTTTAGACCAGGGTCGATCATTTTTGAAACAAAAAAAATTGCAGTAGGATGAAACCCATTAAAAATGGGGGAATGTGATCAAAATGAAAGGAAAGTTCGGGAGTTCGGGAAGTGGGAGGGGTGAGTTTTTAAGGGTGAAAATGGTTTTCCTTGATTTCCGGCAAAACTACAAGTCCTATAAAAAAGTTAAATGGCAAAGTTGTAGGTAATGAAAAGATCTACAACTTTTGTATTCGCAATTTTTTCACATAACCTCAAAATTCAGGTGAAAAATTCAGAAAACCAAGTTTTTGTTTTGTATTTATATCTTTTGAAAAAAAATTTTTTTTACGAAATTTTGTGAAAACTTACCTTCTTATATCCCAAATACACTGTAATTTATTTGATTTAAAATATTTATGTTTTCGTCTTATTTTAGCTTGATATCAAAAAAGCACCCCAATTTTCAATCGAAAATTCTGACGTCAAAATATCAGCTTTTTTCAAAAAGTTTGAAAAAACTCAAATTCGAAAATTTTTTCTAATCACTATGTACAATTTAATCAAAAAAATGTGATTGCTGCATTTTTTTTTAGGATAAAGAGTTTATTTATTTAATTCGAATTACATTCATGTCATAGAGAATCTTATACAATATACAGGTAAATCGTACTATTGAATTTAGATACTTAAGTCGGATTACGCATTTTTATTTTTTTTTCAAAAACGTAATATCAATTGGCAAAAATTAACTCATCTTTCACTTTGGTAAACCTCCCACCCACAAAGGAGCAGCGGAACAACATTGTTACAGAGCATATTATCAACTTCAAACTTGGTTTGGGTAACGAATTGACAGCAACAGATTGGGGCTGGAAGCAACATCACGCGGCATTATGCCTAAATTTACAGAAAGGATCTAATTCCGGAAGTATTGCTCAAAACTATTTGCTGTGAAACTGGATGTAACAGTTTAAAATGTGGCTGCCGAAAACATGGTTTAAAATGCACTAATTGTCATGGTTCTGAAAATTGCTCCAATATAGAAGAAAAAATCTATGAGGAAGTAAATGATTCAGATGAAATTGTGGAAAAAGAAACAATGTAGACTGGAAATAACATTGGAGACGAAAATGATGGTCTTGAACATTTTGACGATCAACTAGAGTTGGAAAGGTTTTTCGAATCTGACGATGAAGAAATGCCTTCGAAGAGACAAAAACTAATAAATAACTGATTAGAATTTCAGATAAGGTATTTATGAATAACAATATTAACGTTTTTGAAAAAAAAATAAATACGTAATCCGAATTAAGTATCTAAATTCAACAGTACGATTTACCTGTATATTTATATTGTATAAGATTTTCTATCACATGAATGTAATTCGAATTAAATAAATAAACTCTTTATCCTAAAAAAATGCAGCAATCACATTTTTTTGATGAAATTGTATATAGTGATTAAAACAAATTTTCGAATTTGAGTTTTTTCTATTTTTTGCATTTTCTGAGAACACTCCTTATAGTAATGTATATTTTTTTCACACCATCAGAGAGTAGATATTTCAACGAACAAAAAGCCCCCAACTTTTTGAAAAAGCTGATATTTTGACGTCAGAATTATTGATTGAAAATTGGGGTGCTTTTTTGATATTAAGTTAAAATAAGACGGAAACATTAATATTTTAAATCAAATAAATTACAGTGTATTTGGGACATAATAAGGTAAGTTCTCACAAATTTCGTAAAAAAATTTTTTTTAAATGATATAAAAAAAAACCAAAACTTGGTTTTTTGAATTTTTCACCTAAATTTTGAGGTTATGTGAGGAAATTGCAAGTACAAAAGTTGTAGGGGAAAGTGAGGTAATACGATCCCTAAGGGTCAAATGATCCCCCGCCGTAAATCAGAAACAGTTTGTACCATCTATCCAAATACACATGAAATATGTTCCCCTGCACCCCTGCGAGTTACCTGTAAAATGTAATGCGGTACGTGTGCTTGGCGTGATTTTATTAAGAAATAATCAAAAAGTGTGGCTCTGATCTAAGGTAAGCATGTTTTTGGACTTTCGTTTTTTTTACATGTAAGTGTTTACTGAATGTTGTTTTATTTGCGGGTATTAGTAGCAGTTAACTAATATTTGAGCAATGTTCAATCATCGCACGGGGTATGTGAAGGTTTCGTTTTGATCGATATTTTGTAATTTGTATTTGGGGTGAAATGATCCCTTCTGTGTGTCTAAAATGATCCCTGGAATCATTTTACCCCATTAATAGTTTTTGTTTACTGATCATGCCGAGAATTTATAGACGTAAAACTAATCGCCAAAAGACTTCTGAAGAACACATGCAAAAGGTATTAGAGATGGTATGGCTTACAAAACAGCGACAAGAGAATTTGAGGTCCCTGTGATGGTATTAAAAAGAAGAGCCATAGGTAAAATAAAATAGCTGTAGGCTCAGCTAAAAGTTAGGTAGCAAACAAACAGTGTTCAACCTAGAACAAGAACTGGAACTTGTTGACATGGAGTCCAGAATAATATACGAGCTGACCACTCAGGATTTCTTAACCTCAGCTCACCAAAAATGGCAGAAAGAAATAATTTACCGCATCAATTTTCCGACGCTAAAGAAAAAGCTGGACTTGAATGGCTTCGTGGATTTAGACGTAGACATCCAGACATTACAATGCGTACGAGAGGTTTTAATAAGAATGTGGTGGCCCAAGAAAATAGTATTTTTCAACCCATCGAATATTTTTGTTTTGTGTAACTTGCTTACATACTTAAATTGTTATGAACAATACATATTATCATTAAATAAACAGCAGAATTTTTTATTTAATTTTTATTTGATATTTATCAACTTAAAGTACAAAATGATCCCGGGATCATTTTGCCCCTACCCTAGGGATCATTTTATCCACAGGGGTGTATAAAATGATCCTTTACTAAACTTTAACAGAAATATCTAATACAAAAAAACTACCTAGATGAAATGAAAAATAAGTAGGCAGATACAAAGTTGAGTAATTCACTACCTTCGACAATTGAAATTTTGCGGTTTTGCCTACAACTTTAGCCACAATTAAAATTTTCCCTTAAGGGGAGCATTATACCTCACCTTCCCCTAGATCTTTTCATTACCTACAACTTTGCCATTTAATTTTTTTCATAGGACTTGTAGTTTTGCCGGAAATCAAGGAAAACCATTTTTCACCCTAAAAACTCACCCCTCCCACTTCCCGAACTCAGATCGACCGTAATTTATTTTTCCTTTCATTTTGATCATATTCCCCTCCTTTTTTAATGGGTCCTACTGCTGCGATTTTTTTTCATTTTTTACCATTTTTGAAGGTTTCGCGCGGCCCTGGTCTATTTTGCTTTGACTTATGTTGTGATCACGAAAGTAATTTTAAAATTTAGAAAACAGCATTGCGTACCCTTTCTTTCACTAAATAATTCGGACAGAAGTCTGTATACGGATGCCATAGTTGAAAATTGAAAATAATTTTAATTGAGAAAAATGTGTTTTCTCTCTGTTTTCCTTATATAATCTTGATAAAAGATTCAAGATTTACTTGAAAAAACTATTATTAAGCTACATATGTCAGTAATTCCTTCATGCAATCAAAAACTATTGCCGGGAAACCGAACAGATATCAAACTTTTTCGAATTATTCAGATCCTCTATTTCACTCGAGATTCGTTCTAGTGAAATAAGGAAGAAAAGTATGGTTGAATGACTCGAAAAAAGTCTGTAACCTATTCGGTTTTCCGGCCATAATTTTTTAATGTATGAAAGAAGTATCGACATATATGTACCTTTTCGCAAAGCTGATGAAACAGGTAAGTTTTTCTTCACATTTTTACACCAAGTTCATAATAGTTATTTCGAGTAATTCTCGATTCTTTAATCAAGATTTTATGAGGAAAAGAGCTGCAGCCATTTATGACCCTGTATATCTGAATCTTTAGTGAATACTTTTTCGTAAAAAATAAGGACCTTCTCCTCATTAAAAAATTTTCATTGAATATTAAGAGTCGAGTAGTTTCCACAAAATTAATTATTTTCGATAACGAAGCAGAAAATTGCAGTTTAGTTGAAAAATCGCCATATCTTCGTAACCATAGATTTTCGGACCATGCTTCACCTGACGCAATTCACTGCAAATGATGTCTAGTAGGTATATCCCTTTCCAAGGTTCATGTCGAATTACCAAACACCCTGTATATATCACAATAACAAAAAAAATGTGTCACTATGCTTGTCTAAGGATTTTCAATGAACAACCAAGTCACATCCGTAAAGAATTAGACTTGAAATTTTCAACAGAGCATTGTAACAATTTATTGATGCCATTAGAACCCTATGATATGGGGTAGTTTGATAACATTATAACATTTTTTTCTAATAATTGAAGATATATTTTTTTCAATTGTATTCTATTTTTAAGTGTTTTGTTTCGTTTTGAATATGTTTGAAAAACATCCATTTTATCAGGAATTCCTGAAACAATAAAATGTTGATATAGAAATCGATACTCCAGCCTAGTTTTCTTCTGAACTGCATTCAAATATTCAAGTGATGTTGATGGAAATGTCAATGGTCCATCATCATATTATGTTGAGGGAAAGATGATACTGATACTAATGATAATGAACTTCATGCCGAGATCCCACTCAATTTCTTATACCTTCGGGACAAAAATTGATAAATCGAATAAAATAGGGATACTTACCTTTCTGCTGAATGTTTTTCATATAAATACTGAAAAATCTCTGTATTAGAAGATTTATTTGTCACTAATGACCAATTCAATCCAAAAAATGGACAGCTAAATCTTGCACGACACCTTTTTCACGCAATATATGTATACTTTTTCTTCAGAAAAACAAAATAGTCAAACTAGCTAAGCAAAACAGAATACACAACATTTTTGATGATGAATCTCAAATAACACAGTTCTCCTCTTATCGATCGATATTCAACTACTTTCGATGAAATATTGAATTACAGAGATTTAATGATGCTACAACAAATTAATTTTTTTTAATAGATAGAGTTCATTTGAAGTTCAACATATGATTAATCTTTGCATAGCTAAATACGATAATACGTATTTGAAATTTCCCAGAATTTTTTTAATAATGTATTACTGAGATACGACCTGCTATCAGTATATTCACAGTGTTTTGTAACGACCTTTTTTGCTCGCCGAAGAATTTTAATGAAAAATTTCGGTTGCTCGAGCGCCAGTTGCGATAGGTTGCGATGTCGCAAAATAAACCTGAGGAGCCTTAAAAAGTTGAAGAAGGGTATCTATAGAGTAATCTAGATGGTAGCGGTTATTCGAGGGTTGTTTCAAAATGACAGAGAAGACAAGCAGTTGAGTAAAACACACTCAAAACTATATACCATATAATGTACAACTAAAATAACGATTCTATGATATGTACAACGAATAACAAAATTTAAAAAAATGTGGTTCTCCTCTTGAGCTATAATAAAACAATTATGTACAATCTGCAGGCAACGAGTCGAAGAAACAACAACGTGAGAGGTAAATAAACTAAATGATCGGGGAAATAACTCGGCAATCAACTTTGGAGGTTATAGCATACACCAGTACTTTTTAGATTATATGAGCCAACCGGTCTTGTTCTATTGTATTCTCTGTGTTCTATAAAATTAATGAACGATACTTCACAAATAAACTAATAAACTGTATCTGGTAATTGATAATAAGAATAAAAATCGGAGGTTAGTGTCAAACCCAAATGACAGTTTAGGAGGTTACCATTCGAGCTAGGCCAACAATAGGTAACCAACCTCACTTGACACACTGGGGACAGTTTGAAGAAAATAAAAAAAATAAAACAAAACAGAATAATTAAATGAAATTGAATTGCGCAATCAATTACGCAGGGAACTGCGGAAAATAAGCAAAGAAAATGAGAACGATAATATCAGAATTAAATCACAGCCGAAGAATGATGGTCGAATCAAATGAATAGAATTAACAACGGGACGAAAAGAACAAATAACGGAAAATAATTAGCTCAAAAGTCTTACAAGAAGCACTTCACCCACTCGCTGTCGGTAACGGAAGAATTATAAGAATTATTTTTCGAAATGAAAAAGTTTTGGTCTTAATCCACTTGACGTATCTTCTTCTCTTGAGACCATTTTTTTCTAAACTTACATTAAAGTTACAAAACTCATTATTTTATGTATCAAAGTACAACTTATGGAGATTTCATTGCAAAAGGAAAAAGTCAAAATATAATGGTTTTATACTTTTTTTTTAAATTGAGGACGAAAGTTCTGAAATTTTCTAAAATAATTATAACTCGAAAACCGTGAATAATCGCATACATACATACATAGGGGTATTTCGGATACCCCATGACACGAGGAATCTGAATGTTTTTTACGTCAATCTCCTTTCCATCCTGTATTTGAACTCAAAAATACTTCCCGTGATACAATGAAAATTACTGAAAACTATACAGGGTGCTCAGGAATTAGCGAACTAACGTATACAACTTTGAATGCAAAAATGCGACTTCTACGGTTATTTCCACCAACTGAAATGAATCATATACACGGTGGTCAGCAAATCAGAGCAGAAAACGGAAATTAGTAATGAGCGAAAAGTCGCTCCATTACAATTTACGAATATTTTGCTAAAAACGTGATAGAATATATTATTTCTGCGGATCCCAATCAGTATTTCGAATCAACGCAGGATAGATCAACAGATAAAAATTCTACATGAATCAATTTCAAGCGGCTAACCGGTTATTGTTTCGGTTAACCAATTCCATTCAAATTGAATGCAATTGGTTAACCGAAATGATGACCGGTTAGCCGCTTGAAATTGATTATAGTGAATTTTGTTTTTCGGATAGTAAGTAGGTAATTTGAGGAAATATTTCAAGTAAATTTGGAATGCCAATAAGATGGTTCATTCAAATTTTGTTGCAAAAATAATCACTCATTTTGTACTTAAACCAACTTATCTCCGAAAATCTAGTTGAAATTATCAATTCATATCAGCAATATGGAAGATATTAAAGTTTCATTCCATTTCTAGAACATACTATCCAACAATTAACTGATAGATTTCCTAAATACCGAAAATTAATATCAGCCTTATTTGGTCTGCTACTCCAGAATTTCAACCGAGAATATTAATTAGAAGACGCATTACCGATTTATTCTTCAATACTCCCAGAAAAAAATAGAACGTAGTTAAAGCAGAATTTGAAATATGGAAAATGTCAATGAACTCCATTTCAAAATCGGCCATTAGAATGCTTAGATGAGTGCAATCAGAATATGTATCCGAATATCTACATACATCCTACTAACAAATTTTAGCTACGATTCCAGTATCTACTGATACTCCAGAAAGAAGTTTTTTCCAGCTTGAGGAGAATAAAAAATGGATTGGCGCTTATGAATATTCATTATAGTGTAAAAATTAATGAAAATGATGAAAAGACGGATAGACTTTAACTGAAGGAATTCACCATAAAACATATTGTTTGTGTTTTCTCACTGTTTCATTTTTAATACCTATTCATATGTTGTTGGCACTATTTTGAAGTAAAACATTAAAAACTCTATTTAGTTTCAATGAAAGCACTCATCCACACTAATTTCATATTGATTTATCCTGTAAGTATTGTTTGGAAAATAAATATTGATTTTTAAGTTTTTGTTTGAATCAATAAAAATTAAATTCTGAAGCAAATTTTAAAAATAGTTTACCTAACCTAACAGGAATATCTATGTTGAATTTTGTTTCCGAAGTAGGAAAAGGATTATTGAATTCTTAAAAACAACAAATACTTGCTACAGAAAGCGACCCTCACAATCAGGGCAGCTACACAAGTCAATTGCCAAAATGTCAATTGTTAATGACTTGCAGGAGTACATAAGATCTTAGGTTATGTTGTTGAATGTCTTGATTATTCTGGTTGCGGACGATGCATCGTTTCTTTTGTCAGCTAAGAATGTTTTAGATCTGAAGAAAATTTGTGAGATTCTTGTACACTCCTTCGTCGGTGTCACAGAAACACAATTATAATGAATATCAACAAGACAGATCTGCTATATTTTCAAACGTGAAGCTCAGTAGACGAATTCATCTTGACTCTTCCCACTGGAAGCATAAGAGCATCTAATCATGTTAAATTTCTAGGTGTGATTATGAACGGAAGACTCGATTGGCGGAATTATGTTGATTCGGTCTGTAAGAGACTGGGCAGCCCCTTTCTATGCCCTGAAAATATTGAAAAATGTGTTTCCTGTGAAGGCATTGATGACTGTATACTATTCGTTGGCATATCCTCATATGAATTACAACACAGTTTTGTGGGTGGTTCATCTGAGGCGGGGGACGTTTTTATACCTCAGAAAGAATTATACGTCTTTTGTTTGGTATGGGACCCTTTGATTCCTGTAGACCGAGATTCATTGAACGTAATATCACAAGTTTTCTCTGTATTTTTATACTGAATTCTTCATTGTTTGTTAAGAGGAACATGGACCATCTCAGAAAATGCTCTGACTACCATGGATATGATACTAGACATAAAAAAACTAGCATATCCGATTCACCGAACAGCAAAGTTTCAAATGTCACCATTGTACAGGGTCTCTATAAATGATTGTAACAGCGCAGTTGGCTTTGGATTATGCAAACCACAGAATTCTGTGATCATGCTATGTTCTGAATGGTTAGAGATTGGTATTCTTCAATACAAAGCCAACTGCGCTGTTACAATCATTTATAAATACCCTGTATATTGGTATTAAACTGTATAATCATCTGCCAGAAAGACTGAAAGTACGTGAGCAGAGTCTTTTCATAAGAGAGGTCAAGAACTTGTTGTTGAGTAAATGTTTTCTTAGTTGTAAAGAATTCCTAGAATGTATATTGATTTGATGTGTAGGTTTAGTTTTATTTCAATTTATTACTGTATCTATTAGTTATTTATAACTGACTTGTCCTATACATACATGTTTATGTCTGAGGGGATGCAATAAAGTTCTTATTCTCATTCTAATCATAACACTAGGTATAGCTAAAATACCAAAATAATAAACACTGGTATACTTGAGCATAATCGTTCTCAGAATTTTACAGGGAATTCATCCACCGATTGCCTACTTAGTAAAATAGGTACGAGTTTGCTCATTACAAAAGAATCATTTTTCGAATATACAGGGTAGTTCAGACTTCAGATCTCAACCAAGAAATTTCAACCTCGTATTCCACCTCACAAATAAGCCCGAATTTAATATAAACATATGCCGAGATTCGAGAAATGCTTCCTCTACGAGATACAGGGTGTTAAATTTTAGACTGTGTTCAATGAAATTCATTTACCTGCAGGTGTGGAAATACACATCGGAAAGATACAATAGACAATGCATCAGATAGAGAATTTGGCCGTTCAGTTGTTCAGTAACTGTTTGAATCCAGTTGTACGAATGCAATAATGTAGTGTAGTCTCTCTCTCGTCGTTGGGAGGGAATTAATTCATGCAGTATGGTAGGCAACCACAAGTACTTGAATCGAGTATCGAGCCTGACACACTAAATAATTCGATGTGCGTACTTCAGAATCCCTACCATATTGCCACTCCCAACGTTAAAAAAGAGACAACACTACATTATTGCAATTGGACAACTGGATTCAGTCAGCTACAACATGTGAATCTCTTGAACATGTAATTGTTCAACAGTACGGCAAAATTCTCTGTCCAATGCAATATACTGTGTGTCCCAGTAAGATACAATGGATTATCTCAGACATTTCGAAAGAAGCAAATTTGAAAATTTTATGTTGTGCAGTTCGTTCAAGCAACCTTCATCTGAGATAAAAGAAAATTGAGAATAACTTCCAGTTTTTCGCTTGCGACGTACATTTTTTTAAATAAAAATTAAAATGCTCTTTCTTCTAAGAGAATTATGAAATTCTTTGATTACTTCCGAAATCGTCTAGACACAGATTAAGGCGGCTCAGTGCCTTCATTTTCAAAAGAAAAGTCGTGCGTAAACCACATCGCGTTTCTTTTTATAATGGTGAAATCTTCCAAAAAATTGCTGAACTTCTATACGACACTCCATTTAATCTACTGGGTAGAAGAAAGGCCCCAATCATTTAATCACTAATTATTCCAATATATACATATACAGAAAATTGGTCCTAATTATCTTGTGCGAGTGCGGATTATCCTCGGAGCAAAAAATTAAAATGAAGGAATTGAGCTGCCTCTATCTGTGTCTAGACCAGTGGTTACTAACTGGCCGCAAGCATAAGCATAAGTTTATTTAATGAACTTTTTTCGCAGATTTTCGCTCTTTTCGGGTTATTTTAGGTTTTTAGGAAATATTGGGGGTTCTCGTCAAGGTAGTATCTTGATCAAGGAGTCCTTGCAAAAATTTAGTTGGGAACCCTTGGTCTAGACGATTTTGGAAGTAATCAAAGAAAATTTTGTGATCCTCTCAGATGAAAAAATAACTATTTATATTAATATTAATTACCATTTTCAGCATCAATAGATTTCTTGTAATCACATCACTTATGATTTTACATAGGTATACCCGGTAGTCTCATATAACTACTTAATTTTAGGAGATCATAACACTAGGTATAGCCTGGAATACCAAACTAATAAACACTGGTACTTGAGCATAATCGTTCTCAGAATATCACAGGGAATCCACCGATTGCCTACTTAGTAAAATAGGTACTAATAGATACTTTTTTTGAATATTTTCGCTCTTCCGGTAACTTTAGGTTTTAAGGAAATAATGGGGCTTCTCGTCAACGTAGTACCTGGATCAAGGGGTCCTTGCAAAAATTTAGTTGGGAACCCCTGGTCTAGAAGATTTTGGAAGTAATCAAAGAAAATTTTGTGATCCTCTTAGACGAAAAAAAACAATTTTTTTTCATCTCAGCAATTCAAGATAACATTCGCACTGCGAATTTCGTAAATAATTTTGTTCCGATGCGTACTATCCAAAAGCAAACAAAAATCGTGTGGGGTGACGAAAATATTTTCAAAAACTTATACCTACTTTTTCATATTTCAACACCCTGTATCTCCGAAACAATGAATCAAAGATATATAGTTCATAGAAACTTTATGTCACAAAATCATCAAGTATGAAGATTTTGGGCACCTTATTCTAAAATACCCTGTATATGCTGTGCCCCACAGCTAAGGCATCCACCTGGGCAAGCGATAATAGATACCAGTGCTACTTATTTGGATAATATCATTGCGATTATTTGCACCAACCTATTTGATAATCGAGAATTCAATAAATCAACACCTTATCTGTAGTATGTACAGGGTGGCCAGAATTGGTGATAACTGAACTTAAAAAATGAATGGCACATTACGGTTATCTTTTTTCGAGAACCTCATTATGTTGTCAACCGCATACAAGGGTGGATTTACGGGGGGTTATGGGGGTAATTACCCCCCCCATGAATATCGAAAACCTAAAACAAAGTTACGCAACGTGGTGCACATATTTTAATTTGTTTGTTTTTTACTAATAATACTTTACTACAATTTTTTCTTGTTATATTATTCCTCCTAAATATTTTGATAATTTTTGTTTTGTTTTGAACCTGGTTTATCGATCTTGAAACATTCATGAAACAATCATTAATTTTACTTAAAAATAATCACTGTTTTTTTCTAGTTTCAAAAATATTTAACATGTCATATATCGCTCTAAGATCAGTGGCGACGCTAAGGAGGGAAAAGTTGGCCCAGGCCCCCTAAATTTTTATGGCCTATGCTCAATTAAATAGTACGAATACATTAATCACAACTCCCACTGAAAATTCTTGGTCACTCTGACCCCCCACGCAGCATCGCCACTGACCTAAGAGCGATATATGACATGTTATATATTTTTGAAAAAAAAAGAAACGGTGATTATTTTGAAATAAAATAAATTATTGTTTTCATAAGAAAAACAAGTTACACAAAGAACTCTTAGCAAAAATTAAATTAAGTCACTGCATTCCTATCAAAAAAGTTTCTGTATAATGTTTTTGTTTCAAGTTTATAGCACAAACAGGAACGGATATAATGAGCAAAGTTAAATTATACCACCATTATATAGAAATAATAAAATAATTGAAAAATGCTTTTTTTATTGGTCAGACTAAATAATCTCACCAAAAAAAGGCATTTTTCAAATTGAAATGAAATAATTTGAAAAATGCCTTTTTATTGGCATTTTTCAAATTATTTCATTATTTCTAAAGTTAAAGGACCCCGCACACTTACTTAGGAAAAGCGGGTCCAGTGAATTTTCCCCATTTCTACATATTATATTTATACCAACCTCAAGAACAATATATCAGATTTTCACGAAGGTCTTACATCTGGTTTGTTCTATAGGGCGTTCCAAAATTGCAGCTACGGAAAAATGAATCTTTAAATTTTGATGATAACTCTTCTAATTTTCAAAATTTTATCATGATGCTTTGGGTTCTGAATAACAAGATGTGACAGATATCCAAGCACCGCCCACCACGTTAAGGTTCGTTATACAGGCTGTTCCATGAAGCTGTAAAAGTAACTGAATGTAACTTTCTTAGTGACTTTGAGACCACCCTGAGTTTTTCAAAATATGATATCATAATGTATGTCCACTTCTGTAGAAAGTTTCATTAATGTACAAAGAACAGATCCAAAATTATTCAGGTTTAAATTCAGATTTCATACAATTTTTCTTTAAAACTTATCTGTAGTTGAGATTGCTGTCAAGGAATATAGGTTTTCATTAGTATAACTTTTATGATAGGTCGATCCAAAGGTGTTTTTTCAGGAATGTACAGGATGGACATAATGTGGTGTCACTAATCTCCTCATATACAGGGTGTTTCATCATAAACTGGACAAACATATATTTTCGTGTAAAGTAGAGGATATCGGGAGAATAATTTTTGCCTTATACAATATATCCCGTTTTCGAAGCATAAGCGAGATACAGGGTGTCAAACGTCATTTTTGAGCAAGATTCTTATGAGTGTGGACAGTTATGTATAACACTTAAAGTAACGGTTTTTGGTCAAATCTCAGTATTTTTCGGTCCTCTATTCAGAAAAGTTGACGAATATTCTAGATGAATACAATACAAATAAAATACCAAAAAAATCAGTGAAACTTAGTTGGGACTCGAACCGATGTAGGTATAATATTAAATAGGGAAATGACACTGTTCTTAGGATATTAATATTCGTTGCCAGGCAACGGTAGTTCGTAGTTCATAGAGTTGGACATTTATTTGAATTTCAGTGAATATAATTTAGCCAGTAGTGAAACTCTATGAACTAAGAACTACCGTTGCCTGGCAACGAATATTATTATCCTTAGAACAGTGCATTTTGACTCTAGAACTCAAAACAAATTTTCTTTCATTATTTCAGAGGTCTGAACGAAATATTTGAATTCCTGTAGTAACGAAACCGTTCAATATTTTACAATTCTGTTTTCATATTCGTGATTGATAATTCAAGAAGTACAGTTGTACAAAATTCCATCCATTTCGAGTGAAATTTTTTCATCGCTGTAAACAATTAGACTTGTAAAAAGAATTCGTGTTCGATTTTTGAAAGATTTTTTTTACAGAAATTCTAACAAAATTGTGTTCATTCAGAAAACAAAAGTCAATTTGACAACCGCAAAAAAATTGGAACATTGCAGGTCTTCTGAATAGAGGACCCAAAAATACTGAGATTTGACCGAAAACCATCACTTTAAGTGTTATACATAACTGACCACACTCATGATAATCTTGCTCAAAAATGACGTTTGACACCCTGTATTTCGCTTATGCTTCGAAAACGGGATATATTGTGTAAGGAAAAAATTATTCTCCCGATGTCCTCTACTCTACACGAAAATATATGTTTATCCAGTTTATGATGAAACACCCTGTATATGAGGAGATTAGTGACACCACATTATGTCCATCCTGTGCATTCCTGAAAAAACACCTTTGGACCGACCTATCATAATAATTATACTAATGAAAACCTATATTCCTTGACAGCAATCTCAACTACAGATAAGTTTTAAAGAAAAATTGTATGAAATCCGAGTTTAAACCTGAATAATTTTGCAACTGTTCTTTGTACATTAATGAAACTTTCTACAGAAGTGGACATACATCATGGTATCATATTTTAAAAAACTAAGGGTGATCCCAAAGTCACTAACAAAGTTACATTCAGTTACTTTTACAGCTTCATGGAACAGCCTGTATAACTAACCTTAACGTGGTTGACGGTGTTTGGATATCTGTCACATCTTGTAATTCAGAACCCAAAGCATCATGATAAAATTTTGAAAATTAGAAGAATTATCATCAAAATTTAAAGATTCATTTTTCCGTAGCTGCAATTTTGGAACGCCCTATAGAACAAACCAGATGTAAGACCTCCGTGAAAATTTGATATATTGTTCTTAAGGTTGGTATATATATATAATATGTAAAAATTAGGAAAATTCACTGGACCCGCTTTTCCTAAGTAAGTGTGCGGGGTCCTTTGCCAAAATTTCAATTTTGTCTTATAACTCGAATACAGAAGAAGATATATCAATGCGGTTGGCCGTATAATGAGTATGTCGAAAAAAGATAGGCAAGATAGCCGTAATGTGCCATTTATTGTTCTCTTTCTCTGTGGGTTAAAAAGTGGTAGTTCAGGGATCTCCAATTCTGGTCACCCTGTATGTGAGATAGGCATCAGTTCATCGAGATATTAATAATATCGTTTCACCATCATCGAGTGGAGAATATTATGTGACCTTGCAAACGCGGTATAAAACGAAGTTTCGAACACTGTTCTATTCTAACGCAGATTGGGTGTCCTTCATTTTAGAAAGATAATTGATGTGTTGTTTTTGTTTACAAAATAGGAGACAAATAGGATTATATAGAGGTGTAGCACCAGAACAATAAGAGGAAAAGGTAAATTTCTAGTTAAAATTATTTAATCAATTAGTTACAGTATTATTCCAATGAATTTTGATTAGGTATTTGAAAATAACATTTTTGATCCATCGAAAATACTGGAATTGAACTTCAAAGATTGACTGTATGATGCTGTTTGTGTGCATAAGTCGTCATAAATTTACATATGTAAATTATAAAATGCATTATTGAGTCTGTGACATGAAATTCGAAATCAAGTTTGACGTTGAATCGAAAGTTGAATTATACATGGTGATCAATTTCTATCTGATATACACACACACATTATGAATTGAAGCACAACCTATAGTTTCAACAAAGTGATTATGCAAAGCCGATAAAATATACATTTATAAAAAGAAATTTATTTTCTCAAAAGCATTTACCTCCCACCCGATGAAAAGAAAATCATCTCGGAATTCAGGAAAACAGCATTTTTTCGAAGCGTCTGGTTTCTTGATTGATATATTTTCTTCACCCGAGACTCTTAAGTTCTCATGCAAAAATATCTGCGAAGAAACTGGATTTTCATTTAGGGTAATAGTAGGTTATAATCATCATCAAATTTCAAGATCTCCATTCAAATATCGTCTTGTTTTCCGATGTTTTACTGAGTAGTTTGAAGCTTTTGCACAAGATATATTTTGATACTTTTCTACACACAGTGTCAATCAATATCAGGGTGTCAACAATTGAACCTTTCACCCTACGTTCTGTAGAGTCGATCAGATTTGCTCGCCGCCATTGTCCGTCGAAATCGAACCTTAACAGCCTCGGCTGTCCAGTTTATGATGAAACACCCTGGATGTTTTTTCCTGGTTCAAGTTAACTATAATTGACGTTGAAATTAATCTCGTTCATATCAACTAAGCGAATTCATGTTTTCGCTAAAACTTAATTTTTTTCGTATGATATATTTGTGATGATTGAAGTATCAAGAAAAAATGGTCCGAAAAATACTTGAATACATGATTTCGGAAGGCATACCGAATATATTATGTTCATATGGATTTTCCATCCGAAGTTCTTGATTTCATGAGGTTACCATTTCTTCACACACGAAACAGGGATTGTTTTGGTATACATATAGGTTTCTTCATATTTTCTACTTTATTTTATCTTGAATGAATCCAACTGTATTGAAAAAATTCTTGTAATAAATTTCACGAGTCCTGGATAAGTGATTTGAATTCAAAATTACAAGCCTGCATTAACATACTTCTTTCCTATAGTGAATCCACTTTCAATAAAATTCATCAAAAACAATTTGATTTCGCATTTATTGTGAAATCAAAAACTTATGAATGCCTACATGAAAGTCACTATAAAAGAAGAATGGTATTTTTCATAATCCAGTTTGGCAAGGGTTTCATTTTGTGAGATCAGAAAAACAGGTCAAAAATAAGTCTCTTTTCATTTTTTACAAGAAATCGTTGGGTATTGTCGAAAAAAATAAAATAAAAATTGAAAGTTATACAGTCGCCTTCTTGTTTATACAAATAATTGAATAAGGCATATTTCAAGATGATAATACACACTAGAGTGTTCTGATTTGTTTCCGACAAACTGAAACGGGTGAAGATCACATAATTTTAAGCAAAAAGTTTTCTACGATATGGGTCGGAAATGCTTAGTTACCGAGATACAGGGTTTTAAAGTTGAAAAATAATTCCTGTTTTCTTCATATCTTTCGACTGATTTCACTTAAAAACAACAATTACTAAGCATACCACTTTTACTTATTAGTGGGCAATTGAAAATCCGCATGCATTTTGCCTTAAAATTTTCAAAATGAATTATTAAATATTCGAATCGGAATAATTTTCGGAATTTTTGGTACCCTTTAGCTTCAAATGCATTTTTCTTTGAAACGATTGCTCCTAGCGACTTCGATGAGGTATACCTTTTTTAAGTAAAAAGATGAGAGAATCGATTTTTTAAGTCCGAAACGGTGTACAGGGTAGCACAAAGAAGTTGCAAGGGGTTTTACATGGGTTGAAATGGTTGCCGGTGGCGCCCTCTAGAAAATACAACTAAATCGACCACAAATTT